>JAENPR010001616.1:0-131952 GCA_018135685.1 Themeda triandra | reverse complement strand
TCGAGATGGTTTGGTTTAATTGTTTAGCCGTGGGCCTAGTCGTGGCCGGCCCGGTGGGTGCGAGGAGATGAATAGGGATTCTCTTTAGTTAATCTTTGGGGTTTAGGGGAGAGCAACACAGGGTTTGCTTACTCCTAAGCCCCTAGATTTGAGACCCCCTAATCTAGGTACCCGACAAGTATCACACTCTGCCACATACTTGGCTACATCTTCTTTGATGTGTCACCACCAGAATTGCTTCTTCAAATCATGATACATCTTGCTGGTACCGGGATGAATAGCTAACTTTGTCATGTGAGCTTCATCCAAGATCCATTTCTTGAGTTCTGGATCTTCGGGTACTACTATTCTACCATTGAAACGTACTATTCCACGATGATCCGTCGTGAAATTCTTAGATGTGGTCTTCCTCAAACGTCTCTTGGTAGCTCTAATTTCTTTATCAAGCTTCTGACCTTCGATAATGTCTGACTCAAGCTTACAACTCAACTGAATGTTCATCAATACTATAGGATGCATCAAGTCAAACCCTTCTTCCTTGACTACTTGTACTATTTGACAATGCGACTTTCTGCTCAGAGCATCAGCTACAACATTGGCCTTGCCTAGATGATAGTGTACTTGCAAGTTATAGTCCTTAATCAGGTCAAGCCATCTCCTCTGCCTCATGTTCAACTCTGGTTGAGTAAATATATACTTCAAACTCTTGTGATTGGTGTCTGACATACGTATTTCCCAATGCAGATAGTGCCTCCAAATCTTCAATGCGTGAACCACTCGGAAAAGTTCTAGATCATGGGTAGGGTAATTTACTTCATGCTTCTTTAATTGCCGAGATGCATAGGCGATTGGTCTACCTTCTTGCATCAACACACAACCCAACCCTGTCTTCGAAGCATCACAATATACATCTAATGGCTTCTCTATATCCGGCTGTGCTAACAATGGTGCGGAGGTTAATAGTTCCCGTAGAGTACGGAAAACCGTTTCACACTCCTCTGTCCACTCAAACTTCTTCTCCTTTTGTAACAAACTAGTCATGGGTTTGGCAATCTTGGAGAATCCTGGGATAACCGACGATAATATCTAGCTAACCCCAAGAAACTTCTCACTTCACGCACAGACGTTGGAGCCTTCCACTCCATTACCTCCTGAACCTTGCTAGGATCCACAGAAATACCATTCTCGGACAAGATATGACCGAGGAATGGGACTTCCTTCAACCAGAATTGACACTTACTAAACTTGGCATATAGCTTGTGCTTTCTTAACCTCTTCAAAACTATCCTCAAGTGTTTGGCGTGATCCTCCTCATTCTCTGAATAGATCAATATGTCGTCAATGAACACTACCACAAACTGATCTAACTCTGGCATGAAGACCGAATTCATCAGATACATGAAGTATGTAGGAGCATTGGCTAGTCCAAATGACATAACCAAGTACTTGAACAACCCATATCTGGTAGAAAAGGTGGTCTTTGGTGTATCCTCAGCTCTAACCTTAATTTGATGGTAACCTGACCTCAAGTCAATCTTGGAAAATACCTTGGCTTTAGACAACTGATCAAACAAGATGTCAATACGGGGTAAGGGATACTTATTCTTCACTGTCACGGCATTTAGCGGTCGATAGTCTGCACACATTCTGAGAGTCTGGTCTTTCTTCTTCACAAACAACACTGGTGACCCCCATTCTGATGTGCTAGGCTGAATAAAACCTTTATCCAACAAATCTTTCAACTGATTCTTCAATTCTCTCAATTCATTTGGTGGCATCCTATACGGTCTCCTTGAGATAGGTGCCATACCAGGCAACAACTCAATTCTAAACTCAACATCTCTGTCGGGTTGGAGTCCCGGAAGGTCTTTAGGGAAAACATCCAGAATCTTGGTTAATGGTATAGCTTGAATTGCGTGCATGGCATCTTCCATCTTGATCTTACGGGGCAAAGGAATTTGAAAGGTTCCCTCCCCTAATGGGTTTCTGATAGATATCATTCTATTGTTGGTGTCTAAGACTGCACCCTAAAAACTCATCCAACTCATCCCTACTATGATATCTACCTCAAGACAGGAAGAACTATTAAGTTCAACCGGAATCTCCACGACCTAAATCCAAGGCCCACGGCTGAACCATTTTTTCCTTGTATTAATATCAGCCCCAGGTGAGCTAATACGGAACTCTATACCCAACTCAGTGATGTTCCAATTGTGCTTTAGTGCAAATGCCTCACTGACAAATAAATGCGATGATCCAGAATCAAACAAAACAACTGTGGGAGTTTGGTTGGCAAAAAACATACCCGTTGTCACTGGTTCGCCCTTGACGATATCCTCCAAGGTGGTATGGTGCACTCGAGCCTGCTGCTTCTTAGGATTCGGGCACTCCCGTGAGTAGTGACCTGTCTGACCACAGTTGTAACACGGCCCCATCACTCTAGCCCTTGCTCTGGTGTTGCTGTTCTGGCCTGTTTTCCCCTGAGGTGCAGGCGTCCTAAACGCTGGGGACGTTTGTGCTGGTTCTGCCCTTGATTGCCTTTCTTCTGAGGTGAACGGAACTTGGAATTGGGAGGACGATACTGAGAACGAAAGTTCATCTGGAACCTCCCCTAAGATGGACCACCCTCAAAAGTCCTCTTTTTACGACCTTTAGCTGCCGCATGAATACTATTCTGGTTTTCCTGAATCAGGCAGTCATTGTAGAAATCATTGAAAGCCACACGGGCAGATGTACCCATTGTCTTCATCAGCTTGGAACTCAGGCCTCTCTTGAAACTTACAATCTTAGCCTCCTCATTGTTCACGAACTCTGGAGCATAGCGGGATAGGGTCATGAAGGTGTGATAGTACTCCTTCACGGTACGGTTCCCCATGGTCAGTGCTAGGAATTCTTGCTTCTTCATTGCCATCATAGGTGCAGGAATGAAATGTGCACAATATGCCCTGGAGAACATATCCCAAGTGATCTGCTGATTGGCAGGATAGGTGGTACAGTGCTGTCCCCACCATATCCCAGCTAAGCCCTCAAGCAAGTGTGCGGCATACTCCACCTTAAGCACTTTCGTCAGACGAAGCAAACGGAAACTCTGCTCTATGGTATACAGCCATTCCTCAGCTTCCATCGGGTTGATAGCCTCCTTGAACACTGGCGGCTTGGTGTCCATGAAGTCCTTGAAGTTGCTGTACTGATTCACTTCTTGACTGACACGGACATTGCGATTGTTGCAGTTGACCTCGAAGTTCTGGCGCAGCAAGTCTTCAATGTTGCGCTGACTTCCCAGGAATTGTGCAAACAGCTGCTCAGGGGTGAGTGGAGGAGGAGGTGGTGCACTGTGTGCAACATTGTTTTTGGCCCCATGGCCTCCACCACCACCACCACTACCACTGGCTCCCTGGGCGGCAGTTGAACTCCGAGTATTCGCTATCTGCAGTATTTTAGCAAGCATGGTTATTAGGAGTTGGATTTCTGGTGGTAAATAAATGTAGGGTTGTGCCATGCGAGGTTCATTAGAGCGAATAAATTCAAACAATTAATTCGCACAGCACACAACATTATATCTTTCCACGATCACAACATCGCTAATAAGATTACTCGAGAGTTAGTACATAGCATACACAACCAAAATGCCAGTATTGCCAACTGGACTTTCATAGCATATCTTACATCGCTATTACATGTCTACTAATCAAACCAACCAACTAGCCATCACACCTATCATACATGACACTAGCGAACCCAAAAGCACTATCATACTAGCAAACCAACCACTAGTCTACTCTTCGTCAGCCACACGCAGGACACTAGCTGCCTCGTCGGTGCCCTCCGCACGAGGTGCGTGCCACTGGCCGTACTGCCTCAGGTACATCTCCTCACGCAGACGGTCGTTGTACTCCTCCAGGTTGTCTAACTCCCTGTGCAACTGGCATTTGCTCTCTCGCAGCCCTCACACCAGGGTCCAAGTGGCGGCTCTGTCATCCACCACCTTCCCCAATGTGCTCTCTGTGTACTCTAAGCTAGCTGTCAACTGTGCTACCCTCTGCTGAAGCTGCTCAACCTGCTCTGCCAACGCTGCACTACCCCTCAAAGCCTCTGCCTTGGCCTCTGTCTCAACTGCCAAGTCCTCATTGAGCTTCTGCACCTGCTCCTCAAACTGAGCCTTCTGCTGGCGCTCACTGCGAATCTTCTCCCACAACAAGTTGCGCCTATGGAGAGACAGGGTCTCGAGTGCGTCATACGCCTGCATCACGGCGAACATCACACTAGCTGTGTGTGAGCCACTGTCCTCCATCTCCTGAGGTCCTGTCACAAGTGTAGTCCCCTCGTCCTGCCGCCATACCACGTAGGTAGGATCGACAGAAGGAAACGCACCTGGCAAGATCTCTGCAAGCTGATCAGGCACCTCTCCCACCAACAAGTCCAACAGGTGGTAAGCGGCTAACTGTGCTGCACACCACGGCGTCTTGCCTTCTCCACACACTCTCCAACCAATCCAGTGCGGGTCATCATCCAACTGAGGAACCACAAGCGACACAGTGGCATATCCACGCCTCACTATCAAATCTCGATCACAAAAGTAGAGAGGCGGGTTGCGCTCGGGATAGCCAGCACTGTTGAGAATCCTCCAGAGAAGGGTAGGCGTACCAAACTTCTCCAGGAAGGTGCTGGACTCCCTGTCCACACGAGTGGGTAATGGCGGCACAGCAGGAGCTGGGACAACCACAGGTGGCGCCTGCCTGGGGTGTCCAGGTGCTACACCTCCCACACTCTTGCGGGCGGTCTGCTTGGTCCTCGGCATCTAAAATAGTGACATCCCTGATAAGCACAATTATATAATTATAAATTATATAATGGCCTCATAAGCATGGTGTCCTCAATTCTTTTAAGGGGAAAGAGCTATTTTTTTCTTAACATGATGGTATGACAAATTTTTATTTCATGAGATGCACAAAATTTTATTACGTCCTCACAAGATTTATTACTTATATATACATAGTGATAACAAGATAATCGCTCTAAACGGTGGCACAAAACGCACTCTCATTCATGAAGTTAGGGTGATCTACACGTTTTGCGCGGTTAGCGTACCTACAGAAAATTTCATTTCAGCCCAACCCCATGAATGCAAGCGACATCTAAAACTCGGCACCTTAAGAATAAGGTCAAATCTCCGACCTACAACTAGTCCTATTCCACACCCATCTCCACACAGATATATCCCCGATAGCCCTGTGTGTAGGTGCACGCTACCCAAAAATCATCGCCAGAAGACGATCCCACACATGGGTACTCTCTCATAGTCATGTGTAAAACATGAAGATGATCAAGCACCATTAAGCACTCCCCTAGACTGGCAGTGTATCCAGTCATGCTCTCACAACTCACCTCACCTTGGGCATAGAGGCAAAATTGATCCATACACAACCATTCAAGTGAATGGCCCTCATACAAAACCGTCGTGTATGAGCGCGACAAAGAAAATATGATGCAATTCCCCCCCCCCCCCCCCAAGTCAGTCCTTACCTAAGCCACCTAAATAGTCCTTATACGGGCATAATGGACGGTCGGACATTGGCACACTCTAGGATTCAAGACCATATTGTCCTACTACTACTCTTTTGTAAGTGGCTACAAGTTTTAACTCACTTTTATTACCAAAATTATTTGTATTTATTACGTGATGCATGACATCACGTTGAACCATGCTCCGATGCCAGCTGTCACAGACCCGACCAATTTACATAAGCATAAGTATGAATATCAACGCCAAGGCATCGAAGAACACACTTAAGCCCATGTAAACCCGGCAGTCATCCAAAATCCCGAAGGATTTTAAACTTTTTCCGTTAAGCCAGGAATCGTAATAAGTTTAACATTCATCATACACCACACAAGTTAACAGATAGATATTACATCGGAGTTTAAGTAACATTATTACAAACCATGGTGAAACAAGTTGCGGAAGCTACATAACTTAAGTCTTACAAACCACTAGAGTTTATACGAGTGCCTTGTCCATGACCGAGTCCAACCAAAAGCAGCATAAGGAGAGAAAGATAAACGATGTGCCCACAAGTCCTAGTCATCACCCAAAGCCGGGATAGTAGCGGGTCTTGCGGTATCCATAAAACATCTCCCCATCTGCAACAACATGGGAATAAAACCTTGAGTACGTGGGGTACTCAGCTAGACTTACCCGTCCAAAACCAGAAAATAAGGACTCTTATAAGCATATGCAAGGCTATATGGTGGTTTGGCTGACCCTTTCTTGCATAAACGACTTGAGCTTATATTATCTTCATTAGGCGAACTACACTAAGCTTAACCACTTAAGTAATCCCTGCACATACTATGTTTTGCACCTGATCTATAACATTATCAAGTAGAAGTGTAAAAACAATCATCCGTTCACATGGTTGATCATAAACAATATCCATATTCCGTCCAGGCATCATAACCCCACAACCAATTCTCATTTTCGCCCTGTATTGCATGTACTCACATCAAGTTATCCACTATCCAGGGACGATGGCGATTATAATCGATTCCTACTCAGCTGAGGGTAATTTCTCACACAAACCCCACTCACCCGCTAAAGTGAGTGGTTGGTCACCGTTCACCTATTTGGAACCGGGATTCAGCAAATATGGTTGCACCAGGGCATGCCCGGCTACCAAGTCTCTCTGGAATGACCGGCCCTTTGGAATTATGAACCGCGCCTGTGGGCAACACACTCAACTCTCCTGAAAACCCGACCCAAATAGAACTACTAAGCTTCGGGGTGCCATATCACCACCTAAATGTGAGAACCTGTTCAAAATGATTGAGGGCTGGAACAATACAGTGTTATGCTTATTTCCCGTTTGGGTATGTGCTAGATTTTCCATTCGATCCAACCATATCATGTGAAGGTTTCCTAACCTCGCGGATGATTCACCAACCACCCGACTTCTACCGTTTAGTTATTTCAGGCTAAGCAATAACGTCCTATACTTAATCAGGATAGGTGTATAGAGTGGTCAAGTTAGGTAATGCACCAAGGGTATCGATCAACGCCCCATCACGTAATGCAACATAAACAGTAAAAGACGCAAGTTAGTTTGGCAAACCGTAGGAGAATGCTCCGGGGCTTGCCTTTCTCAAAAGAGCTGGGGTAGTGGTTCGGGCACTCCGGAAGTTCAGCGTCCAACTCCTGCCCGACTGCTACTTGCTCCTCCGACTCCTGCTAGGGTACCTCTTCCTGCTCCGCGGGTACCAGCTGTTGGGCGTCGTTCAACGATCCTGTCATGATGCAATGCGTGATTGAGTAACTCATACCGAATTACTTATTATATGTTGATGATCGATGCAAGTGCATGACATAAGTTGATCTTATCAAAGCGACATGACCAACACAATGCGACATGGACGAACCAAGGCGTAACATGTTACGCCATGGTGCGAATGGACTTCGCCCACGGTCTTTAACCCTCGACCAAACATGACCAAAGCAAAACATGACATTGATCAAAACCTGACCCTAACATGATTATTGATCAAGCATGACATCCCTCAACTTCATTTGGAATGAACATCATGATCATGACACATAAATCAAGCATAATTCCCACTAAACATGACATAGGGTATAACATCAACCCTTATTTCAACATCCCCTAAAATCCTAGAAAACTTACAGTAGCAACATCAGGTTGATCATGGCCTACTGTCCAAATTTCATACCATTTGGACCTAAGATCAAGGCTACACAAAAATCACAAGTTGGAACCATTTATGGCCAAATAATGGACCAAAAATAGATTGCACTATGAAACATGTCAAACACCAGATTTGACCTCACCAATGGCTTCTCATGAGTGAATAACTGTCACACAAAAATTACCAAAGTCTAAACCTTCATGAATCAAACCCTATAAATTTATTTGCTAGCACATAACACTAGCACATTCTAAAGCAACTCTAATTCCTATAACATAACATGAATATGTTAATACACCATCACAAGGTACTCTAAATAATATGATTTTAGGAACTGGAATCACCATTTTTGGACCAACCAAGAATTAGTTATGATTTTTCAAAGATAAATCCAAAACCCCCTTTTGATCCAAAATTAAAATACTTTGCACACCAAAGTTTTCCCAAAAGTTCCCAAAATATTCCACAGCATACATCTCATCAAAACATGAATTTAAGAATTTGAATCATTTGATTTGGGCTTGTACAACACCAGATACAAAATTCACAAGACACCACAGAAATTCTGGAAACGCTACGCGCACACAGGATTCGGCCCCCACTGTCTTGCGCCTAATTGCTAGGTACACCCGAGCCGTGTACCCCGAAATCCATCGATCCACTTGGCCATCGGCCTCCGAGTACCGGCCCGGCCGTGGGCCGCGGGTCCCACTTGCCGAGCCGGGCGGGGAGCCTCCCGCCGACGGCGAGCTCGGCCGGCGGTGAGGTCTCCAACCTCATCAGCTACGCCGGTGGGTTCCGCGGCTCGAGGCGGCACCGATGGCATCCTCGGCGAGCTCGCAGGCCCACCGGAGCACACCCCGCCCGTGGCCATGGCGCGCGGCGGCGGCAGCTCGACGGCGGCCCGGCCATCCTCGCCGTGGTCGTCCAATCGGGCGGCACGGCCTCGTCCCCTGGGGTTCCGCAACCGTGGCGAGCGCGCGAGGCCGGCCAATCGGCCTCGGGTGAGCTCAATCACGGCGGCGGCCTTGCCGGAGAGGAGGAAGAGGAAGAGTGCCCGCGGCACTCACCTTCTCCTCACGGCAGGCCAGCCGAGGCGGCGTCCCGCGCTCGCGCGCGCGAGCCAAGGCGGCTCGGCGGCGGCACTACGGCAACGCTCTCGTGGCTCAAGGCTGTAACATCCAGGATGTTAAGCACGCATTAGCTTTGCACATCATGAGCATAATCATGTCATTTGCAGTGCATCACAGTCTTGACATGCAATTCACCTTGATGCTTGATTATGCTTGAACTGCATGTGTTTATGATAAAGTAATACAAGTATTTGATGATTGACCACTAAAATAATCTAGACATGACTAGGACACCAAATGACCCTAGGGTTATGTTAACAACTTTGGTTAATCTTGCTTCTTTGTGTGTTAATCATGATAGGCTTATAAAAGTGCTTGCTTTGACCATTTCAAAAGAGCTAGATAGAAGCTTTGCATGGTGAGGCGCCTTAAACCTTTTTGGTGTAGAATTTTATAAGGATCAAAAGTCCCAATACTCACTTTCCCTGAAAATGAGTGCAAGAATTCCAAAAAGGCAGAAAAAGACTGTTTTGGGGGCTGTTTTTCTATTTTAGGGAATTTTAAGGTATTTTTGTTTGGAATTTTATATCTCAAGATCTATTGGGAATCTGACCAAACTCCTTTTAGATCAAATGATCTACTCATCAAGGGGAGTAACTTTCATGTAGAAAGTTTATTCTAATTCTGCTTAATTTAGGAGATAGAGGGCGCCAAAAATTGTTTAACGTGGAGTGAAAACACCATTTCAGTGACGGTCGGTCAATAGCCGTCACGAAAATGGCGAAGAGGAAAAATATCCCCCGGCCATGGCAGAGCTCAGCCGCCGCGTGTCCTCCACGCGTTCCCCTCCTCCTGAATGCTCTGGCCGTTTTGGCCGCATGGGTGAGCCACCCCAGAGCCCCTCCTTCACTTCCCACTCCTCCTTTCTCTTTCTCTCGGTCTCCTTCTCCAGTCGCGAGGAGCGCCGCCGCCGCTGTGTTTCATCGCCACCGGTGCGCAGCTCCAGCGCGCCGCCTGCACATTGCCACCGCCGTAGCTGCTACCAGCGCCGCCTGCTTTGCCTTCTCTTTCTCGCCCGCACACTCCCTCTTCCCACCATAGCAACTGCGCCGCCCGCCGCTTCCCGGCCAAGGCCGTCGCCGGTCATCTTCTTGAAGCCACCGCAGCACCCCGCTTTTCTCCTCCCTGAGGGTGTCGCGGTGACCGCCGTCCTTTCCCCTACCCTCGTCACCGCTCCGCAGCTCGCGCCGGCGAGTGACGCGGTCCCGCCGGCAAATATTGCCGCGGCCGCCAAGGCCGGGGAATCCGCGCCGCTGCTGCGCCCACATGACTGAGCACCAGCGCTTGAAGCCGAGCACTGCGCCGCCTTCGCCATCCCACGTCGGGCCTATTGCGCCCCCTTCCCTTGCCTCGGCCGGCGCTCTGGGTAGCCGCCGCCGGAGCTCTGTCTCCGAGCGCCGTCGGCGTACGTGGCTGGAGGGCCACGGGCTACCTCCCATCGCTCCGAGGGCAGCCCTGGATGTGCAAGACCGCCCTGGTGCTCCGCCGCCATCTGGGCCGCCGTCGAGCCGCCAGTCGGCCGGCGCGGCGAAGCCCAGCCGCGGTCCTCTATTCTCCCGAAGCGAGGACCTCGTGTTCAGAATTTAACAAAGCCTAAGGGCCTTGGTGCAAAATGACCAGGCACTGGGAATTTCAGATTCAGGCTCGGTTGATTTTGGGAAAGTCCAGGGGTCTTTGCGCAAAGTCTTTGTCCTGTTCGGGATTAAGAAAAGGTTTTCCGAAATTCATTCAAATCTTTAGAAAATCATATCTTGCTCAATATGTGTCCAAATTGGGTGATTCAAGTTTCAGTATTTTTCTTATTAGATGAGATATGCATAGAAAATATAAAATGCCATGTTTGAGATACTTTTATATTGAGTTTAGATTTATTTCTTGAAACGCCAGTAATCTTAGGAAATGCATAGTAATTGATAGGTTGCTCAGAAAAATGTGATTCTGGTTTTGTTAGCCTTGTATTGTCACTCTTTATCTATGATAATTATATCGTGCTTGCCTCCTGTGTAAGATTATGAAGTTGTAGTTCAAGTGGCCTATTTCTTGGGATAATTCATAAATGATATATAGAGGCCTAGACTAGAGTTGGTAATTTTTGTAGGCTTATTCTATGTCATAATGTAGCTCTGTGTATGATTAGTTTCATGAGAGGATTAAGTTGGTAGTACAAAGTATTTTCAGGTCCAACATTATGTGCTGCCATGTCATTTTTGTATAGGCCAGTAGGATCATCCAATTGGGGTGAAACATAGATGATGCACTGGCATTGCCATGTGTTATCCACTGTAATTTTTATAGGATTTTATGATGTGTCTAGCTATGGGTTGCTGTTCAACCCATAGGTGGTTAATTTAGAGTCGATTCCAAGATGCCATGCCTAACCTGATGATAGGTTAGTTTGCTGGGAAACTTGTCAACACATGATTGGTTTGTATTTAGCATAGCTATCTACTGTTGAAATTTGGTGGTCATTGGATCAATAGTCTAGAAGTTATAGCTGTTGCAATGTGGTTGGTAAAAATGGTTACTTGCTGGTTTGTATTTACTAAGCTTTCCAGATTGTCCTCTTTCATATGCATAGGGTTTATAGATCTCCAGTTATGATTTAATTACTGGACTGCCATGTGTAGGTTTATATTTGATAAGTGAAGCTCGATTGTGTGTTGTTGTGAGTAGTACTTGATAATGATGACTGTAGTGATTAGTGTATGTGTAATTGATGGTTAAGGAATGCATCATGATGATTGAGTTAGGATGATCATGCTTAGGTTGAAGCCTTTGGCTTTACCAGCTTGTTTGCTAGTGCTAGTTGTAGAAGCTTAAATAGGCTTTTGATACATGAGCATCTATCATCCATGATCATGCAAACACCTCGACAATCACATACTCATACATATGCACATGCATCATTCCAGGATTACGTGTAGAACATTCGTCGTGAAGTCAAGGAACCAGAAGGACAAGTCGCGAACGGAGATCCGCACGAGGAGTGATTGAGAACCAGGAAACCGACGTGGAATAGTCGAGTACCTGGAACTCTAACCTCGATCTACTAAATAAGGCAAGCCCCAGAGCATCTCTCCTATGTTTGCAAATATCACTTGCGTCCTTTTATATGTTTAATGCATTAAGTTATAGGAGTTGCCTGGAACCTTGCTGCATATTATCTATCCCTTGTCCACTTAAAATATCCTTACCTTGTTAGGTGCAGGACCGATATTAATGCTTAGCCTTGGTTAATTAAGATCAGTAGAAGTGGGTGATTTCCAGTCACCTACACCTTAGGGTGATAAATATAATTTGGCAAGATGATCATGATGGATATAACCATGTATGTTGGATAAAATGAGACCGGACGGGATGTGGGGCAACAAGACATGGGTCTTGTGTGCTTGTAGTTCCCGTCTATGTCGATTAAGGACCGATCATTGTCGGCCCTCAAGTCATGTTGAACGCAGCCCCACATTTAGTTGGTATCATGGAACCGCGAAGCCTAGTAGTTCTGTTTGGGCCGGTGACCAAAATGTAGGCAAGAACACCGAAGTTTGGGGGAGTGGTAGAGGCCCGAGTGACCGTGGGCAAGAATGTCTGAGCTACCTGGTGTCGTTCCGTGGGCAGACATGTCTTGATGCATCTTGGCACCGGATAACCTCTGGGTGTAGACTTGTCCATAGTGGTCCCGCGACTTTACCCGAACAGTACTAACGGTGACCTATCACTCACTTTGGCCAGTGAGTGGGGTTTGTGTGGGGCATATATCGCCAGCTGGTTAGTAATCGATTCGAATCGCCATCACTCCTGGACAGTGAGTACTTGACTTGAGCTTTGACCTCGTAGTAATGCTACTATGGAACAAGAGATCTTGGTTATGTGGATGTTGTTGGATAATGCCAAATGGACTTGGTTACTATTGATTGCTTAAAAAGAACTCAAGTGATTGCTATTAGCATAAGTACTCACCTAGCATAAACAGGTTATAATGATAAGCTATGCAAGAATAAAATGAAAGGGTCATACTTATACATATCTATAATATGATAACTTGTGCTTTTCGCAAATGAGTCAGCTAGTCCACTATAAGGCCATGCATTCCACCCCAAAGCGTCCTTATTTTCTGGTTTAAGACGGGTAAGTCTAGCTGAGTACCCACGTACTCAGGGTTTTATTCCCACTTGTTGCAGATCGAAGACTTTTGTTGTGGCAACAAGATGGACCTGTATCCCACTAGAGAGGAAATAGACTTTGGGCAAAGTCAACTCTTATATCTCATCTACATGCTTTGGTTGGAGTCAACCCCGGTAAGGCACGTATTTAAAATGTAGGTGTGAGTGTAATTTCAAGAATTATCTACTTCCGCTGTTTATTTGAAAAGTCTAAGTTGTATTAATATATTATTTGAAACCTGTGTTGTAATTGTTTTATTTGTGAACTGTTTTATCAAGTGAATGGGAACTGCTGAACTTACGATTCAGGTGTTACTTTGTAAAAGTTTCAGATCCTTCGAGATTTCGCGGACTACCGGGCTAATATGATTGCGGTTTACTAATTAAGTTGCCACGGTGATTCGATTAGTGAACAGTAATTATATTAGTTGGTCGGTTCTGTTACAAAGGCGATGGCGGTGGTGGCGCTGTGGTGTGGCGAAGCGGCGGCGATGGTGGCAGTGTGGCGAGCGGACGAGAGAGAGGAGGAGGAGACGGAGCGGCGAGGTGGGAGGAGGACAGAATGATGACAACGGCGTCGGGCGACTCGAGGCCGAGGGGGTATCCCCCTCGCCGAGGGCGGTGGGATGGCGCCGGCGTCGACACACGGCCCTCCCACGCGTCGCCGGGAGAAACGGGAGCTCCCACGTCGGTCGGCGAGGCCGACAAGTGGGGCCCTCTTTTCTTTTTTTAAATTAAAATCTATTTAAACCCCTGTTTTCACCCTCCTATAACTCTCAAACTAGGCTGATTTTGAAAAAACTCCCAACATAGAAAATGATCCTCTCAAAGAGTAGATCATTTCATCTTTAGAAAGTTTTGTCAAATTCCCAACTGTTTTTGAAATAGAAATTTCCAAAAAAAATCACTTATAAAATCAAGTAAATAGGAAATCAGCCCCTATGCTGAACTTCAACCCCAAAACATATTGCTTACACCTATTTTCAAGCAAAGTTGTCATTAGGAGTTTTAATCCTCATGAAAAACTTTAACTAAGACCTTTAGACCCCAAAAGCATTTGGAGTTTCCGGGAAACACTTTCTGACGACTCTAGACAGGAACTCCAAAACAGGCTAAGTCTAAAAGCATAGTTAAATTACCTAGGGTCATGAACATGACCTCTAATCAAATTTGAGTTATCCTCAAGTCTAAGTGAAATTAGTAAGCATCACATCAAGCACTTGTCATTAGCAAACATCTGCACACCAGCTAGATTTATCAAGCAATTTAACTAATGAATGCAAATGCTCAAGATGAAATGCAAAGTGAAAGCGCATTGGGATTTTTGGAAAGTGCTCAAAAATCCCAGATGTGACAGGTGGCGGACCAGGCCGGGCCTGGTGGCCATTGGGCCGTGCCGTGCTTAGGCCGGGCTGTGGACTACATGGCCCACTATATACAGGTGGGATGGGGATTTGAGGGCCCTCTTAAATTTGAGGGCTCTATTATGGGCCCTGCTGGAGTGTGGCTTCGTCTTTAAGCCCTTAAAAGTAGGACGAGGACTCAAGTAGAGGCCATGCTGATATTGTTTTGACATGAATTACTTATCTTTGGATCTCTCTATTCATTTTATAATACAATAACATATTACTACCACTACCCCAAAAAAGAAAGTTTCATAACAGTTTTTGTTTTCCTAGTGTTTTTCGTGAACCAATGGAGACTTGTAGTAACTCATATATCAAGCTAGTCTTGACTGTTTTATGGATTTGAGGGTTTCTGGCTATCAAGACAAAACCCATCTTTGGTAGTGTACTCTATAATTTTTATTTTTGGTTGTTAAAAACATATATCAACCACTCTATATGTTCCCACCCAGGCCATACCCATAGCACACTATATGTGCATGTCTAGTGTCAATAATAGTGGATTAGGGTAGCCTATTCTACAATGTCTCAATTGGGTTATATGATGTTAGCTCTAGGTATGGGTTCTTATCAAGCTGCTTTATTCCATTTGATCACTCATGCTTATTCGAAAGCTTTATTGTTCTTAGAATCCAGATCCGTTATTCATTCAATGGAACCTCTTGTTGGATATTCACCGATAAAAGTCGAATATGGTTCTTATGGGTGGTTTAAGAAAATACGTTCCAATTACAAGAACTACCTTTTTATGTGGTACACTTCTCTTTGTGGTATTCCACCTCTTGCTTGCTTCTGGTCCAAAGATGAAATCCTTAGTAATAGTTGGTTGTATTCACCCCTTTTGGAATAATAGCCTCTTTTACTTGCAGAATTAACTGCATTTTATATGTTTTAGATATATTTACTTACTTTTGATGGGTATTTGCGTGTTCATTTTCAAAATTGATGGCCATACCTTGGATACATGTCCTACATGTGGTGTCTAGCATGGATATGTGTGCTACATGTGGTGTCTAGCATGGATACGTGTCCACTATGTGATGAGTCTACATGCATGGAAATGATGTAACCAAGAAGCATATCGCACAAAAAGAATCCTCACGTACTTCAAAGTTACCGCTAAACTGTGAAATCCCTTCAAGACCTCTTGTCACTTGGGCAAATTGGGCTAGCTTGGCCGGGTTGGCCCTAACCTAGTTGGCGGCTCTTTGGCCCCGTGTTTTTTCCCAACCATTTATTGATTCAACACATCAATGACGCGTAAAAAGACATCACTGATGTTAAGACATTTCTAACATCACGGATGTATATTAAACAAGCATGCCTCTAATGACCCTCTATCAGAGACATATATAGCTAGAATGTATCTCTATATGATACATGTCATCGGAGACGCGTTTTAGACATACATGTCTCTGATGACAATCTTCTATATACGAAAACTGCACCAAAAACGGGCTAATGGATATGGCCACGTCGCCTGCGAACCCGCTTGCTGTCAGATCTGGCCAAGATATAATACGGACTGTCTGATCGGGGTGCTAACGAATCTCTCACCCATACTCGGGCAATCGCAAATCGTCATGAACCCGCCAGCGTACGACTGGAACCTATCTCTCCACGACCGTTTCTCTCCACTAGTCTCGCTGCCGTCCGGCGCCCCCACAACTCCCTCCTCCCAGCGCAGGTGGGGGCTTCAGCAGCCCCGGCGACCTCGGCGCAGACGGGGCAGTAGCCCCGGCCGCTCGGTTCCAAGCCATACTCGTGCGGCCAGCCCCCCAACTGCTCCTTCGACCCCGACGCGGGTGGCAGTGCGGGCATAGCGGCTCCGGCCGGCCGGAGCAGGCACAGGCACGGTCACAGTCCATGTAAGAATCGAAAAGATGCTCGCGGATCCGCTTACAAAAGGCTTACCACCCAACGTGTTCAGAGAACACGTAGCTGGCATGGGTTTAAGGGAAATCCTATGACTCCTAGACAATAAACGGCCCAAAAGTTAAAGAACTTGTTTCAGAACGGAGACATGCATCATAGCCGTGAATTCTATCGGCAATTTATCATGACGATGAAGCAGCTCTATGCATTAATCTGTGATGGAATATGAAAAGTGAAAGTATCAAAGTATAAATTTAAAAGTATATGTTGAGATCAAGGGGGAGAATGTTAGAATGATCTCCTAACCGTTAAGCCCAACGACCTAATAGGCCCTTGATCTGCGCCCGGATCGGGGGTGCCTAGCCCATCTATGGCTGGAGGGCCCCTGTCACACTGCGCTATATAAAGAGGTGGGGGCCGACGGCTCTCAGTACGAGGTTCACCATGAGCCGCAATCCCCACTGACAAACCCTAACACCCGATCTAGTGAGGGGTGCAGCCGGTGATGGGAAGTACCTCCGCCACCACTGCACAGCACCACCGGACTTCACCACACCGCCATCTTCCCCGACCATTGCTGCCCATGTGCGGACTGCACAACCGAACCTGTGATGGCCGGCACGAGCACCAACCCGACGACTGCTCCTTCCACTAGTCTATGTACACTCACCTCCCCTACTCTCTCATCCACCCTCTACCTATCTTTGTAGTGTAAGTAGATTGTTATATTCATGTATTGCATCTCGGATTATTATTGTACCCGCTAGATCTCACTACTAGTGATCCTATATGTCTAACGCTTCCAACATTGTGATGGCCTTCTTCAAACATGTCATATTTTTTTGAGGAAACAAACAAGTCATATTTACCGCGGCTATTCTTGTCATTGCACTCTCCTCACTCTCCTCACCAGCAACTGCTCACAAGGCCAATAGTCCTGCTCCTCCACTGCACCATGTTGACCTCACCAACCTCCTCACTGCATAAAGCCCATTCCGCACCTTCTTGGGCTACCTGCAGAAGAACAACGTCGTCCAAACCTTCCAGGAGTAGGCGAACAAAACCAAGGTTGGGATCACCATGTTTGTTCCCAAGGACTTGGCCTTCGCCGCACTGAACAAGACCACACTTGCTAGGCTCACCAAGGACCAGCTCAGGTCCCTGCTCCTATATCATGCACTCCCCAAGTTCTACGACCTATATGGGCTTGCCATGCTGGGCAAGCGCAACCCGATGGCCACATTTGCTGGCGCTGGGTACACGCTCAACCTCACTGAAAACTACTACGACATCATCTTGGTCAGGTCGGAGTGGTCTACCGTGAAGATCGGCAGCAGCGTTCTAGCAACTGCTCTGGTGGGCGTGCACGAGGTTAACAAGGATCTCCTTGTTAGACAATTGGGCAATTTCCATGTCATTTTAATTCCATAAATTAACATAAAGATGATGAAATGTGATATATAATAAAACATTGTAAACATGATGTCACAAATGTCCATAACCATATGGAACATGTGACCAATAAACATGTGCAACAAATAAGCATGATAGCATGATTTATCTACTAGAGAAATAAAGCATGATATAAAACTCATCTCAATTATAGCCTCTGGAAAACAAGTGAAACAATATAACTGGACAACCGAAACATATAGACAATAGTATATGAAACAACAGAACAGAACTAACAAAACATGCATATCTGACACATCAATTTCAGCAAGTTCAAACAGCAGGAAATTGATGAAATAACAGATCACAGCATACGAAACTGCCCTCTCGTCTCCCCGTGCGCGCAAGGTGAACGAGATGGAGAAGCTCTTGTCGCTGCAAGATGTGGACTGGACTGGAATGTCGAACTGAACCCTTGTATCGAAGGGACTCTGTCTCCTTTTAAAGAGTGGACGCTAGAAGGAAGAGGAAGGAGAAGAGTCTCTCGGTGACTCTCCAGGTGACGGGCAGCTGAAGAGATGAAGTCGGAGTTGAAACTCCTTTTCATCAAAGCAAGAGAGTGCTAAACAATTAACACCGCCCACTCGCTCGCTCGCCGCCTGCCTGCCTCGCCTCGCCTCGCCTCGCCTCGCCACAGCCCGGCCCGGCCGGCCGGCGGCGGCGGCGGCGCGCACGCGCGCGTGTGGCACACCTTGGTCCCTATCTTGACTTCTCAAATTAAGTGGAATAATTCCAACCATATAAGTCAAGTCAAGGACGCTTGGGATTCCAATACGGTACAAATAATAACTCACACATCAAACAACCATAGAGTTTATTGATTTATTGAATTTTATAAATGGGCCTAGCCCATAATAAATCCAACAATCCCCACCAAACTCTAGGGTTTGAAACGTGTAATGCTAGAACCACAACTTTTGATATACCGGTGTTTCGATGGAGACTTTGTTAAGTTGAACATCCACCTAGAAGAAGAGTTTCACTCGGTCACAACCGAACAATGGACTAAGCCTTGAATTGACAGGTTTTGTGCGAGATGAGATTCACTCAAGTCCTTAGGCGATACTTGCGGCAAAAAAAAGCTTGCCCCATTGTTTGAAGCATATAAGTCACACTTCGTGCCTTTCATGAGTATTTAGGGATTACCCAAGTCCCATAGACTGTGACCAGCAGTCTGACTCATATAGGTGTACTCCTCCATAGATGTTCTGTAGGACAACATCTCACCTTTGGAATACATTAAGGTAAGTACCAACCTGCCTTACATATAGGAAAGATGTGCATCAGAGATGAGTCAAGAAAGGGATCTTTCCTCTCAATCTACTCATAGCTTGTTTCACCACTCTACTTCTCGGGATATCCGATCACATAGAGCAGGTTACCACCACAGTAGATTTCACGTGGGTCTCATACCCATCTCTCTCGATGCACCTTCTATCACATTGCGTGATAGACCCTTGGTGAATTGATCTGCCAGATTATTCGACGTATGGACATAGTCCACCGTTATAACTCCAGAGGTTTTCAACTTTCTGACATATTTTAATCTTCTCTTAACATGCCTTGTGGACTTCATGTTATTCCTGGAACTGTTGTCCTTTGTAATCACAGTCTGGTTATCACAGTTCATGGAGATAGCCGGTAACAGTTTTTCAACTACCGATGAATCCAACAGGAAATCACATAACCACTCGGCCTCAGTCCCAGTAGTGTCTAATGCTGTGAGTTCTGCTTCCATTGTAGACTTTGTTAAGATAGTCTGCTTGCAAGACTTCCAGGAAACAGCACCACCTCCAAGCAGGAACACATATCCGCTCGTGGCATAAAGCTCATCAGCATCAGAGATCCAATTGGCATCACAATAGCCTTCCAACACTCTGGGATTTCCGGTATAACGAATACTGTAGGTCATAGTACCCTTAAGATACCGCAATACTCTCTCAAGAGCACGCCAATGATCATCTCCCGGGTTTGACACAAACCGGCTTAGCTTGCTCACAGCATAAGAAATGTCGGGCCTTGTTGCACTCGCAAGGTACATAAGAGAATCAATGATCTGGGAGTATGTCAATTGATCCCTTGCTATTCTCTTATTCTTTCTTAATAGCACACTAGGGTCATAAGGAGTAGGTGCAAGATCACAGTCACTAAAACCAAAGCGACTTAGAACCTTTTCCACATAATGGGACTGTAACAAAGTTATCCCACCATCACCTTCCTTTATAAGCTTGATGTTTAGAATTACATCAGCTTCTCCCAAATCTTTCATTTCAAAGTTGCTCGTCAATAATTTCTTTACTTCCTCAATCACATTGAGGTTTAATCCAAAGATCAAAATGTCATCAACATAAAGGCACATCATAACAGCCTCGCCCCTACCATACCGATAATACACACACATGTTAGCCTCATTCACAGAGAAATCGGCAGATGTCAATGTATTTTCAAATTTTTCATGCCACTGCTTAGGTGCTTGTTTCAGGCCATATAAAGATTTTAACAACCTGCACACCTTGTTCTCTTGACCATTTGCAATGAAGCCTTCTGGCTGATCCATATAGATCTCCTCTTCTAACTCTCCATTCAGGAAAGTGGTCTTAACATACATCTGATGTATAATACGACCATAAGAGGCAGCCACAGCAATCAAAGTGCGAATAGTAGTCAATCGAGCAACTGGTGAATAGGTGTCAAAGAAATCTTCACCCTCTTCCTAGGTATATCCTTTGGCCACAAGCCTTGCCTTGTACCTCTCAATTGTACCATCAGGCCTAAGCTTTTTCTTGAAGATCCATTTACAACCTATAGGTTGACACCCATAAGGACGGTCCATGACATCCCAAGTTCCATTTGACATAATAGAATCCATCTCACTCCTTACTGCTTCCTTCCATAAGTCAGCATCAGGAGAGGAATATGCCTCTTGGATTGTGGATGGTGTGTCTTCCACAAGGTACACTATAAAGTCATCACCAAAAGTTTTAGCAACTCTTTGCCTTTTACTCTTGCATGTGACTATAGTGTCATCCTCCTCAGGGATGTGCACATGAGAATCCTCAGCATGCTCTATTGGAATAGACAATTCATGCTCATGGGAAATTATAGTCTCATGACTTGTTTCACTAGGTGTATTCTTCATGGGAAACTCATTATCAAAGAATGTAGCGTCTCTTGACTCCATGATAGTATCAACATACATATCGGGAACATCAGATTTTATAATTATGAACCTATATCTAACACTATGGAAAGCATAGCCAAGAAAGATACAATCAACAGTTTTAGGCCCAAGTTTACGCTTCTTGTTGATTGGCACATTCACTTTAGCCAAGCAACCCCAAGTGCGCAAATAAGAGAGATTTAATCTCTTTTTCTCCCATTCCTCAAATGGAGTGATTTCTTTATCTTTCATAGGAACTCTGTTCAGGACATGACATGTTGTCAATAACGCCTCACCCCACCATTTCTTGGATAATCCCGCGGTGCTTAACATGGCATTCACCAACTCGTTAAGGTGCGGTTTTTCCGTTCAGCAATCCCACTTGGATTGTGGTGAGAAAGGTGGTGTCCTTTCATGAACAATACCATGTTCCACACGAAATTATCGAAATCGTTGGAGAAATATTCTCCACCTCGATCGGACCTTAAATGTTTGATTTTTCTTTCAAGTTGGTTCTCAACCTCGGCTTTATAGACCTTAAAATAATTAAACGCTTCATCTTTTGTTTTTAAGATATACACATAGCAAAAACGTTTTGAGTCATCTATAAAAGTGAGAAAATAACGTTTGCCACCTTTGGTTAAAATTCCATTCATCTCACATAGATCGGAATGAACAAGTTCTAGAGGTGCCAAATTCCTCGCCTCAGTAGCTTTATGAGGCTTGCGAGGTTGTTTTGATTCAACACATATATGCCACTTAGACTTTTTAACCAAGTTAAATTTAGGAATTAAATTCAGATTTGCTAACCGCATAAGACAGCCAAAACTTGCCTGACAAAACCGTGAATGCCATAAATCCGGCTCATCAGAAATATCAACAGAATTCATAAGTTTATTACACACATCATGCAACGATAAGCGGAACAGACCTCCGCAATCATATCCTTTACCCACAAAAGAACCATGTCTCGATACAATACATTTATTTGATTCAAGAACAACTCTATAGCCATCTCGACATAGCATAGATGCACTAACAAGATTCTTCTTGATGGATGGTACATGTTGCACGCTCTTTAATGGCACCATCTTTCCTGAAGTAAACTTCAGAATAACTGTACCAACTACAAGAACATGTGCGCGCGACCCATTGCCCATCAGCAAGGCGCCAGACCTCCCGACCTGGTAAGTACAAAACAAAGAGACATCAGCACACACATGGATATTTGCACCACTGTCCATCCACCACTCTGGTGAATTACAAACTGAGAGAACAAATGGTAAAGAGTTACCATACCCAGATGTTCCATCTCCAGTTTTAGTAGTAACCATGTTCACTGCTTTCTTCTCCTGTTTGTACTTGCAATCAGGGCACTCACTTGTCCAATGATCCTCACTGCCACACACAAAGCAGCCACCTTTCTTCTTCTTGTTATTGTTATTGTTGTTTGTTTCTTGAACAGTGTAGTCTGAGTGGGTTTAGGAGTGTTCTTCTTCTTTTTCTGGTCCTTCTTCTTATTCCTCTTGTGGGGTTTCTTCTGCACCACATTAGCAGAAGAGGTCTCAACACCTTTCCCATTGTCCTTTGCTCTAGGTCTCTCCTCAACATCTAGAGTGCCAATGAGTTCCTCAACACTGAACTCTTGCCTCTTGTGTTTGAGAGAAGTGCCAAAGTCCTTCCAAGAAGGTGGCAGCTTGGCAATAATACCTCCAGCCACAAACTTGTCAGGCAAAGGACAAGGGAATAGTTCAAGTTCCTTAGCTAGTGCCTGAATCTCATGGGCTGTTCCACTACAGATCAGTTCTCAACCATCTTATAGTCATACAGTTGCTCCATGAGATACAGCTCGCTACCAGCATCAGTAACTCCAAACTTTCCCACAAGTGCATCCCACAGCTCTTTCCCTGTGGAATGGATGATATAGCTTTTCTGGAACCAGATCAAGTGCGCTAATCACTGCACCTCGAAAGAGGTTGTCTTCAACCTTAAACTTAGCCTCATCCGCAGGAGACAAGTTTTCAGGTTTGCCCTCAGTGGCATGAAAACAAAGCATAGCAGTTAGCCACAATTCCATTTTAGCTTTCCAGAGCAAGAAGTGTTTCCCATCAAAAGGATCAGGCTTCAAAGGAGCAGCAAAACCTCTGACAGAAAAATGCCTATCATAATTAGGTTTTTGGATTGTTAGACAATTAGGCAATTTCCATGTCATTTTAATTACATAAATTAACATAAAGATGATGACATGTGATATATAATAAAACATTATAAACATGATGTCACAAATGTCCATAACCATATGGAACATGTGACCAATAAACATGTGCAACATATAAGCATGATAGCATGATTTATCTACTAGAGAAATAAAGCATGATATAAAACTCATCTCAATTATAGCCTCTGGAAAACAAGTGAAACAATGTAACTGGACAACCGAAACATACAGACAGTACTATATGAAACAACAGAACATAACTAACGAAACATGCATATCTGACAGATCAATTTCAGCAAGTTCAGACAGCAGAAAATTGATGAAATAACAGATCACAGCATACGAAACATATCTATCACAGCATATGAAACAGCAGGCATAGATTAACGAAACATGCAAAAACTTCATCACGAAAAACAGGGAGAAGATGAACAGTTTATACCCTCTAGAGGATCCCGATCCTTGTCCTGTTTCCATGTTGATGAAGAGGATGAAGAACTCAACGCAAGGCCTCCGGGAAGTAGACGACGACGGCGCCTCCAGGAAGTAGAGGACGACGAAACAGCTGTGGCGGATTGGGCAGTCGCGTAGACGCTCCCCAAAAACCTAATTGTCGATCCCCCATGCAAGGTCTCGAACGGCAAGGGCTTCGGAGGCACCTGCCCTCTCGTCTCCCCGTGCGCGCAAGGTGAACGAGATGGAGAAGCTCTTGTCGCTGCGAGATGTGGACTGGACTGGAATGTCGAGTGCTAAAAAATTAACACCCGCCCGCGCGCCGCCTGCCACGCCATGCCCGAGCCCGAGCCCGAGCCCGAGCCCGAGCCCGTGCCCGGCCCGGCCGGCCGCCGCCGGCGGCGGCGCCCGCGCGTGGCACACCTTGGTCCCTATCTTGACTTCTCAAATTAAGTGGAATAATTCCAACCATATAAGTCAAGTCAAGGACGCTTGGGATTCCAATACGGTACAAATAATAACTCACATATCAAACAATCATAGAGTTTATTGATTTATTAAATTTTATAAATGGGCCTAGCCCATAATAAATCCAACACTCCTGCCATCGCAAATCTTCAAGTCCCAACCCAAGTGAAGAATTCATAGCTAGCCACTGTGAACTGCATAGGGAGCCGGCAGGAGCAGGGGGAGAGGGATCTAACTGTACAAGCTAAAGGAACAAGGTGGAGGGAGAGACAAGAAGGGAAGGAGGAAATCTGCATATCCTCTTTTGTTCTCATAAATGATAAATCAGGTCAGACCAAACCACAACAAATTCCTGGAATTGCCCAAAGATTTCAACTTATGTATGAATTCTCAAACAAATTATTCATCTTAACAGTTGAGTTAAAACTCGATGTAAAAACAACAGTTGTGACTTGTGAGTTGTGACACTTCAAAATTTACTACTCCACCAGTCTGTAACTAACTAACTAACTATGTATGTACTAATAGGTGTTACAAAACACGGTTAATTTCGAGACCCAACGGATCTATTAACCGACGAACGCGGAAGCATGATCATCATAGAAGAAAATACGCATACGAGAATGACACCGAGGCACGATGTTTTTAACGAGGTTCAGCGATGTGCCGAATCCTCGGGGCAATGACCACGGGCGCTCCTCCCCATAAACAGCAGCTACACCAGCATCCGGGCGATCCCGCGGCCACGCCGCCACCCAAACCAGCCGCTAAGTGTCTCACGTTTACAACAGGGTTGGCCTCATATTTTTGCCCCCCTAGGACATAGAGTCCGACCACAACTCTATCCTAGCCCCTAATACAACTCAAGTCCAACGTAACCGAATCGTACACATATTCGACATATATCTAACAAACTCCACCTTAGCGAATATGCACGCCACCTTGAAGTCGTTCATGCGCGAACCTCCATGTACCCGAACTGAGTTGTTGCCTTCATAGCTCCACACGAGCTGCCCGATAAGTCTCATCATAGACCCATCGCAAACAAGAGAATCCGCTATCTAGCAACTTCATAATCCATGACTCCACCTTCAGTTGTGCACCCTTCTCTTTAGTCACCACAGTCTCTTGAGTAAATTAGATCCATCTCCAGCTCTAATATGCCTGACTCCCTGAAGCACGTCTGCTCTCTGTTAGGCACCACATGAGCTAACTGAATCCAATACCATACTCGACCTGACTGCATTCGTGACACTGAGAACTTCACATCTGCTTATCCAAGTCACATATGAAAATCCGCCACAATAGCTTGCTCTTCCTTTTTCAGTCTTGACTAACCAGATTACTCCAGTTGCACGTACAGACATCCACCGTCTATACTTCCTTCCAACTCAGCCATACGCCCTTCGATCCCGCATTGAATCGATCCACGCACCTTGCTATCTTGGAAGCACGCAAACTCCTCCAATGCAAAACCCGCATCCTGAGTTTGCACCACGTGTCGCCACGCCACAGAGAACGAAGAACTCCATCAGCCGCCATGATCCTATGCCGTCATGGCTGATCCCGTCATCGTCTCTCTGCCTCGATCACGGTATGACTAGCATGCCACCAGCCTCTTCGCCATAGCCGCGCTGCTCACAAGCCTCGTCAACTGCCCTGCCGCTTGCACACGACAAAGTCAACCCGCTTGATGAACCTCGCCCATTGTTCGTCTTCCACCGTCACACAGTTACGAACAACATCAATTGCTATTATCCGCAATCCCACGAACTCTTCTCTGAAATCAGAACATAACTCCAAGTAGAACTGGACTTCTCATGCATGGCAATTAATTAACTCGCCTAACTAATCGTTCACCATGCAAACATCCTGTTCCTTTCCTTATTCTGATATGTTCCCTTGTTCCACGTTGCGTGCAATCTATCCTTGCCATCTATCCTTGCCAAAGATAGCCTGGCCGCACCCCACCAGGAACCAAGTCCGTATAGGACTCTTCCCATGTATACATGCATGTCGTACTCCAGCTGCCAACGCTCCAAATCACCGAGTCTCACAAGATCACCATCGGCCAGAAGGAAAAAGAAAAATAGGTCCACATGCAATTGCATATTTGCATATCCTGCATGACCACGACTATTCTTTTCTTGCTTCTGATTCCACCGCAAATTTAGGTGTTGCATGTACTTATCCGGATGTCCTGCGCTGTTACGCACGCATGCAGTTGTGCAACTCCGACTTTCATGGCAATCAGCAGTCAGCAACATCCAATCTTGGCGCCTAGCTCGCTGCACACGGTCCTCGCGAACAAGCCATCTTCATAATACACGCTAGTCCTCGCGAACAAGCCACCTTCATAATTGTAACTCCCCGCATTTTCACTACGTAAAAATGCCAGCTTAAGAATTATTACTCGAAAAAGTAACGCCTTCTCAAATAATGATCCAAATCAAAGTGTTGCAACAGAATAATAGTTAGGACCGTACGATATTTATTACATTTAATGGTCAACAAATCCTAAACATTACCTAATACAAAAATGATATCGACTCCTTCCGATCAAGTGCTTGGCCTATCTCATCATCATAGGTTATCCTTTTCCATCTGAAGAGGGAGGGTTAACAAGAGTGAGTACAAAGTACTCAGCAAGCATATAATAAATCAATAAAATGCATTCCTAACCTTTTCTCGTATTATTTCTCAATCATAAATCATTTATCAAAAAGTTGCAGATATTAGAAAATAGTTTAATAAATCTATTATCACTCATATAGCGAGAAAGAACCTCCTATAGGCTCCTGTAGCCTCCAATCCAGGAGACAGGACATGAATTCATGATTTAACCCTGCGCAGGTTTGTGTCAACCTACCCATGATTACTCTGACCAATTTTTCATTGCACTTCCTTTGATGCAACTCATGGTCAAGATACCGTGACTTCCCCCACTTCTGTATATTATATACATCCACATCTACTCACGTGCGCTAATATATACGCCTGGCTGTACTTCATCGACAGTTGATTGGGGACTTCCTCGCCCCAACCCTCTCCTGACATACCATAGGGAGTATATAACAACTTTCATGGGTACCGGGCTCGGTCCGTCACAAACGAACTCATGGTAGACACGATATTATACGGCACACATAATGAGTGAGAAGGGGTGAGTCCTTATATATTCATAGTTGATGTAGAGAGAGTTCGACCGACCCAAAATCATCATCACATTCCATGAACTCTCACTACATCGAATACTTAATTATACGTCGTATTCCTAGCCCCCCGGCCCAAGTGCCATGGTTTGCAAGGCCATGCGCAATCTGTCCGAGCTCCTAGGCCATACGTCTTTTATTTAATCATTATCTATCATTATCATATTATTCATTCAATCAACTTTATAAAATAGAGTTTGATGCAAGTATTTTGAATATAGATTCATTTTTTATAAAATCAATATATCATCATCTACATGACTTGCCTGAGCCTTAAAAGATGACACTCCGTTCGCATTCTCCAAATGTCATTCCATTATCTTACCAAGCCTCCTGTAATTAGTATATATATACTGATACTTAGAGAAATATAAAACACACAAATATAATATGTATATGTACACCTACGTGTCTATGTGTTCATTGAAATAGTTTCCTGGTGCTTAGTACCAATAGTGGTGTGATTTATAAAAGAGGATTGCCTAGCTATGCTTAGTCAAAAAATTAATCAATCAATTTAGCCTTGTTAGTCTCTTTTTATCCTCACGTGGGCTGAACTGACCTGGACACCGTCTACCAGTACTACTACTATGCAGCCCATAAGCACCAGCTAGCAGGCGAACAGGCAAGTGACGAACACATACACGCACTCTCCTCTTCCCTGCTCCTCATCTCTGTTCTTCATGCTGCAGCACCGCCGCTGCTCAAATCCACTTCTAGGGATGGCAAATCTAGTCATTAGCTACCTCCATCCTATTCTCCCTACTGCATCCCCACTACTGATGGATTTTCCCCTTCCGATTTGGTCTCCTCCTGGTACTATGGATTTGGGGACCCTAGCTCAAATGCTCCCGTAGGCAGAGGCCTTGCCGTCACCGTCCCGGAACGGGATCGTCTAACTTCACGTGGAATGACTGTCTGCTGCAGTCACGCGATCTACGCCGTGAACTCCGCATCCAACGATAGGTCTGCCAAGGTTACATGGGCTGCGCAAGAACAAGGCCCACATAGCCCACCTAGGTCTGCTGGTGCCCAGAGCTCCCGTGGATAGGCCAAATCGACGCTGTCGCCGTCGCTGCCGCCGCCGTCGCCGATGCGGTGCGCCGGGCAGTCGCGTCGCCGTCCTCGCCGAGCATCGCGTCGGTCCTCGCCGAGCGCCGCTCCGGTCCCCGCCAAGCGCCGCTCCGTCGGCGTCCTCGCCGAGCGTCACGTCGTCCTCGCTGAGCGCTGCTCCGTCGTCGTCGTCGTCGAGCGGCTGTCCTCGTCGAGCACCGCATCGTCGCCTTCCCTTGCCGAGCGTTGTGCCGTCAGTCTATAACGTTTCCACCTCGCCGTCCTTCTGCACATCTTCAGCCTGTACAGTCGTACAGAGCTCGACCTCAACAAGCTAGCTGCCCTTGAAGCTTTTCTATGCAGCACAGATACTTAGCAGATTGTATCCAATTTGTGCAAGAGCTAGCGAGAAGATGGTTAATAGAATGTAGAAAAAGAAGCAAAATCATGCAAATTGTACAGATTGTAATTGTGTTGTAAATTGTTCTGGAACTGAATAAATAGTGCTTTGAAGCAAAATCATGCAAATTGTACATATTGTAATTATGTTGTAAATTGTTCTGGAACTGAATAAATAGTGCTTTGTTGTTCAGAGATGTTCAGAGATTCCTGGAACTGAGTATTACTGACAGTATACGAGAGAAGGTGTTGATGGCCATGTATGGTGCAAACATTTCTTCCATGGGCAAAGAAGTACTAGAATAAATATTTTGCACTAGGGCTGCATCCTGTTGATGTTTCTTGTACAGCTAGTTTTTTTTTTTTTTTTTTACCTCCTTCTTTGCAGCTCCTTGTTCCTTCAAATAAACGAATTAAAACTTTGGTGGTGGTATAATAATAAGCAACTAAAATGTATCCGAATGCATTGGGTTGGGAGAAGAAACAAGCATGGATTGCAGACCTCTTTTCGTCCATCTCATGTATCCTGTCGATGAGCGCAAGGTGGTTTCTTTAATCAATCCCAACACGAGCTGGCATTTTGGAGAGGATGGCAACCAACTTAGGAGAAATACTGATGCAATCTAAACACACATGAAGAGAGGAGTACAGACCTGCGAACATGTGCATGTTCCTGGCACAAGCACCAGCCGATCGCTGCTCGCCGGTCGCCGTCGCCGCTCGCCGGTCGCCGTTGCCTCGCCCTCGTCGTCTCGTGACCGCGGGAAAGGAAAACAATATCCCGCCAACAGGAACAGCGTTAGCGCCGTGCGCCGAATCAGGCAGTGATAGAGTCGATTTTGGGCCGAGGCCCAATTACGAAGGCGTGCGACACCTGCCCCGCAAGCATGGAGAGCACAAATTGCTGGCCAACGTCCGATGCGGAGTTAACGACGACGATCGCGTGACTGCAGCAGACAGTCATTTGACGTGAAGTTAGACGATCCAGTTCCGCCGTCCGTGTCCCGCTGCTCGAGGTGTCGTGGCGGGGTCTAGGGCCGCCGAGTGCCGAGGCCGCCGCCGCCGAGCTGCTGAGCTCGCCGGTGCCCGGGCACATGGCATGGCCGTATGTTGGTGCTGGCTGTGTGCAGGTGTCCGAGGTGTGCTCTTAGCTTGCTGCTGTGCACGCGGTCGTGCCGGCGTGTGGCCGTGGACCTGTAGTCGTGTGGTGGCTCTCAGGTGAGCAAGGTGAGTACCTCGCTTGGCATCTTCTTACCAGCCTTGAATCGTGATGCTGAGGGGATGACGATGTGCCTAGAAAATGGATGCTTTTTTTTTCGAAACCGCGCCTTGGGCACGTTTTTCATTAAGGGAAGTTAGAGTTTTACACCCCGGCCATCCAGCAGCGAGTTGCCACTGGGTGGACGGGCACACGCTTACAAATGTCACCGGCTCGAACGGTGGTGCTAGAAGAAGTGACTTTCTAAGGAAACCGATTTGCGACTAGAAAGACCGAAGAGTGCGAGCTCTAGGTCGCGAAAAGCGGGGCGATGCTACGGAAGCCAGCCGCCAGCCACGCGTCGGCCTCCTCGTTGATACTCCCCAAGATCTCAGGCAGCGTCCTGTGGATGTTGTCGAAGGTTCTCCTGTTGCGCTCCTTCCACAGCACCCACGAGACGAGGAGGACGACGGAATCGAAACCTTTCTGGAACTGGCGAGGGATCCGCCCCCTAGCCGTCAACCACCAGTCGGAAAGAACGGCGTCCGATGGTGGGACAAGGTCGACTCGGCCAGTACGCAGCAGCGTACGGTACCACACTTCCCTGGAGAGGACGCAGCCGGCCAGCAAGTGATCTGTGGTCTCGGCCAACTGGTCACAAAAGGCGCAAACATCGAGCAGCTGCAAACCATGCCGTTTCCGGCGATCTGCAGTCCATAAGCGACCGAGCAGGGCGAGCCAGAAGAAGAACTTCACCTTAGGCGGTGCAGAAGCCTTCCAAAGCTCGGAGGCCCCCGCCAACCGCGTCCTGCCGAGGAAGAAGGCCTGGTAGGCGGAGGCGCTGGAGTAGACACCGGCCGGCGTCCACCGCCAGATCATACGGTCCGGGGTGGACGGGTCCAGGTGCACCGACTCCGTCAGGTTCCAGACCTGCGCAAACTGAGTGACATAAGTCACCGTTTGTGCGCCTCGCACGTCCTGTGTCCAGGTCCTGTTGTGCAGGGCCTCCCTGACCGTGCGCTTGCGACGGCGCGCGCCAACATGCCCAAAGAGCAGTGGCGCGGCGGTGCACAAAGGGCCGCACGGCAGCCAGCAGTCAGTCCAGAAGAGGGTCGTCTCTCCGTCCCCAACGACAAAGTGAACCGAGGAAGAGAACATCTGCTGGATCACCCTCTCCGCCTTTGGGGCAAGGCAGCCCACGCGGAGTCAGGCCTGGCACGGCGCAGCCACTCCCAGCGAAGGCGTAGCGCAAAGCCTTGGATCCGGAGGTCAGGGAGACCAAGCCCGCCCAGGTCCTTAGGCGCGCACGCACGAGGCCACGCGACCTTGCACTTGCCGCCTGCCACGGAGTCTTTTCCGGCCCAGAGGAAGCCCCGCCGGCGCTTGTCGATCTCCGCCACCGCCCAGGAGGAGAGGGAGCATGAGATGGAAACATGCACCGGGATGGCCGACAGTGTACTGTGCACGAGCGTCTTGCGGCCTGCCGCGTTGAGGAGATTAGCCTTCCAGGTCGGGATGCGTGCCGCCACCGCATCAATTAGAGGTTGCTCGTCCTCACGCCTCAGCCTGGAGACGGAGAGGGGCGCTCTGAGGTAACGGCAGGGGAAGGGCTGCACCTTGCAAGGGAAGGCCTGCAGCGCCGTCGCAATTTCTCCCTCTGAGCAGCGAATGGGCGTGATGGAGCACTTGTGGATGTTGGTCTCCAGGCCCGAGGCGCCCGCGAAGAGGTGGAGCAACTGGCGCATGCACTCCAGATGTAGTGCTTGTATGGGAGCTGGAAGTCACCTCTGCCGTGGTGATGTGCTTGGTCAGGGCCGTGAGCGCACCAACGCAGTTGCGGTGTTCATGCCTGATCCGCTCATTCCTCCATCTTCAACACACCACAACTCCTCTCCGGCTCCTCTCCTTTTTGGCCATATGATTTGGCAGTGCCAAGGAAATTCTATTGGAATGATTGGTTGGAGAAATCAGTGGTTGGTTGATGTCTTTGGATTTTCACCGTGAGAGGAGTTTACTTGCTCTCCTACATTTGTCCTCCTCTCCAGGTGTTCTTTGGCTATCCTGGTTGCTTCTTCCAGGCTCCTCTTATTTGTGCCCCTCCCTACTGTAGTACTACTACTACTTTGTGCCCCTCCCTACTGTAGTACTACTACTACTCCATGTGTCCAAACTATATATATTTTACTATAAGTCAAGCTTGTCAAGGCAGCTGCTGTAACGATATTGGTTGGCCGGTTGGCTCCCCTTCTAGAAGGGCATGGCTGCCCATGCTTGCATTAGAAGATTGTGCTGGACTTCTTTGTGGCCCTATGTGTGGCTTTGAAATAGTATTTGCAAGAGGCATTTTGTGGAGGTGAAATTTAATTGAGATGAATGGTAATTTGCCGGATGATGAATCCCAAAAGATAAAGGTGCCGGTTGGCTATGGCCAGTTCTGGTATCTCAATGAGCTATGTCAAATAAATTTATTGGGTCTGACGGCAAAGCAGAAGCTAAACTACGCGTTTAGCTATATGTAGTTGGTTATTGCTTTTCTTTCTATGATCATGAGAAATCTAAAAACGATATGGTCATGTAAGAGTGCATTTGTACGAGAGATTTGCCCTATACCATGAAAATTCTTTCCATATGCTTGTATAATATATATATTTTGCCAACATAGTCAAGTATGTGATTCGTAGTCTTTACATATATTGATCTAGTTCATTGGTCGGGGCCCTAAGATGGGGAAAGATTTAAATTGTTCGTTTTATCTTCTTGTCAATTAATTACTATTAGCTTCATGAGTGTTCATTAAGGTTATGTTAAAAAGTTTTGGCGTTACGCTTAAGGATTATTACTTGAGAAAGCGACGCCTTCTCAAATAATAATCCTTAAGCCGGCATTTTTACCTTGGTAGTGAAAATGCGGGGCGTTACAATAATACACGCTGAGTCCACCACCATGGCTTTCGCCACCATCGTTGCTGATCCTGCAACGATCACCCCGATCAAAACTGAACTCCCATCAATTTGATCGTGAGTCGAAGCCGCCGTATCCATCCACGACGCCTTCCAGCCGCACCGTCGAACCTGGTCGTCACGTCTGACCGACCCATATCAAACAGCAGCAACCAGCCGCCATCAACCCGATCTCCACGTCTGAAACGATCCCCGTTGATTGCAGCCCATTGGACGGTTTAAGCCACCCACTCGAAGTTTCCAATTCCACCGATCGAGTCGTCGATCGCCGCCATGCTCCACCTTGCGCCATGTCCTTCGCCGGACACACCCGTGTTGCGCGGTGTGGAACATATCCATCGCGTCTGCTGCGATCTTCTTCTATCAACCATAGAGCTGGTACCACTTGTTACAAAACACGGTTAATTTCCAGACCCAACGGATCTATTAACCGACGAACGCGGAAGCATGATCACCATAGAAGAAAATACGCATACGAGAAGGACACCGAGGCACGATGTTTTTAACGAGGTTCAGCGATGTGCCTAATCCTCGGGGCAATGACTATGAGCGTTCCTCCCCATAAACAGCAGCTACACCGGCATCCGGGCGATCCTGCGGCCACGCCGCCACCCAAACCAGCTGCTAAGTCGTCTCACGGTTACAACAGGGCTGGCCTCATATTTATGGCCCCCCTAGAACATAGAGTCCGACCACAACTCTATCCTAACCCCTAATACAACTCAAGTCCAACGTAACCGAATCATACACATATTCGACACATATCCAACAGTAGGAAGGAGTGTCGTGTGTTCTTCAACAAGTACATACACTACACTACGCTACACTAACACAAGGGTACAATAATATCCTTTATCTTCTTTTCCTAATAATGAAATATATGGAAACGTTTGTGTCCATTAACAGATCATCGAAAGCTAGCATCATAATTAAAAATTAATTTATAGGTAAGACTTGGCATGGTTTTGTCGGTCGGCGAAACGACGAGAAAGAACAAACCAAAAGGTTGTCAATAGGTCAACAGAGCATCACATCGCCCACTGAAAAGTGAGCACCACACTTCCCTCGCTCTGATCAGAAGCGCCAACGCAACAAGGTCTCCATCGAAATCATTGTTCAGAATCTGTTTGTTAATTCCTTTCCTTGAGCCATCCATCGAAGCAAACGATACATATTGGCCCGAGGCGGCTAATTGATCTTTTTTCTGTTCCTTGCTCTTTGGAGCCATATATGCTGGAAAGCAAGCTATACACGCCGTCACGCTTCATTCTTCGTTCCCGCGCCCGGCGCTCGCTTTCGCTATCTCGTCAAGTCCAACTGGTCCCATTCCTCCCGTCCGTGACCGTGATCATTTGCCTGTATCCCTATTGTCTGCTCCTCGCACACCTCGCGCCGCCGCCGCAGCAGCCATGGGCGGCGACGACATCGGCAAGGAGGAGGACGCCAACAAGCAGCAGTCCGTCGAGGGGGCCACCATGTACCTGGAGCGCGGCGTCGTTGCCGGCGGCAATGGGAATGCGAGCCGCCGGAAGCCACCGATAGGCATCGTACGACTATTTTTGTCGTGCATGGTCACCGGCGGCATGCAGTACGGCTCCGCGCTGCAGCTCTCCCTCCTTTCGCCCTACTCTCAGTAGTACATGCATGGTTTTAGTTTTCTCTGATCTGATATTTTCATGGTCTTATCGACGATCACCTTTTGATGTGCCCGCCCCGCTCAGACTCTCGGGATCTCACACAGCTACGTGTCTCTGACGTGGATCTGCGGGCCTGTCTCCGGATTTGTGGTACGTGCGTTATCTTGCACTGCTATATATCATTCTTATCTTATCTCTTACTACTATTTGGATAAACTTTTGTCAAATCAAAATAAAATCTATGCAGGCTATGAAACTTTTTTTCCTCGACCGTACCACATTGTGGTACACTTTTCATTAAGAGAAAGCAAAATTTAAAACATTTCTGTCGAGGTACACCAAGTCAAACCGCTGGATAGGCCACTGCGACAAGTAGATTGAAGCACACACGGACAAAAACCCATAATGAGCGACTCCGGTGATAGAGGCAGAAGATGGTTCAACATGAAGGCTGCAATAAAGCCTTCATGAAGAGTAGTGATATCCACAGACATCATCAATGCTGGCAGAACATTGAAGCAGGACTTTCACCCCAAACCTGCCACATCAACATGCGTGATGAGCGGAGTCTTCGATGACACCTTGAAGAAGGTAGGTGATGGAAGATGCCCTACCATCGGTAGCCCAGAGAAAGTAAGGCATGGTTTTCACCCGTAGTTTATTCAGTGAAAGGCTGGCAAACCGCCCTTTGCCGGGGAATTGACCTTCACACCGCATGGTAGTTTAGGGTCAGGGGTGTTGATGCCTGATTTGGCCCTTAGGGCCTAGATTCACCCTGCTGGCTAGAGACATAGAACGTAGCCAGTCGTGGCATGGCAATGACCTCAGGACCCACCACACGAACGCAACAGAGGTTGAAGCCCGCTGAAGCCCATTACCACTGTCGGTCAGTGCTAGCGCCACAATCGTGCACCGAGCTACCACTAGCCAGCCAGCCATCGGTCGGTCGGCTAGCAGTCCACCCAGATCTGGCAGCCGTAATGTGGCTAACCAAGACACCGGCAGCCATGCTGCCCAGCAAGGCCACCGCTACCTCGACCATCATGGTCGGCACCCAGCCATGACCGCCTGATCTATCGGCCTAGGATGCCTAGAAGCCTGAACTTCTGCAAGACAAAGGGGATCCTAACTGCAGATGACAGATCCTGCCGTAGTGGGGCTGGATCAGGCTAGCTAGCCACTCTACCATGCTGGAGTTGAAGACGGAGGTTTATGTGGTGGTGTGGAGAGAAGGAGGATGTAAGGTCCTAGATGGCTAGAGGGGGTGAATAGCCATAAAAATTTCTACAAAGCACTTAAGAAAACTTGATTAGTATAACAAAAGGCGCAATGCAAGTTTTGCTTAGCCTAAGATTGTGTTGCAAGCCTCCTATGCAACAAGTCTAATGTCCTAGGTATCTAGATCACACAAGACTATGAGAACAAGATCAACTAGTTGCAAGAATATAGCTATATAAACAACTAGCTAGAGCAAATTCTACACAAGGTGATATAGTGAAGGTAAATGCAAGGGAGGAAGGTGATCCTTATACTGACGGCGTAGGGTAGAAGATGCCAATCCCAAGATGATTACCAATCAACTCAAAAAGAGACAATCACTGGAAAACAAAGGTTGACACAATGATTTTTCTCCCGAGGTTCACTTGCGCATCGACAAGCTAGTCCCCATTGTGCGAACCAACACCTAGGTGGTTCCTCAGTTAGGTCCTCAAGCCAACGCCCCACGAGGCACCACAAGTCACCATGCTCAAGTGAGGTAACTCAATGGCACGAGCATTCCATTATAGTTGCTTTTGGCACTCCGCCGAGGAAAGCACAAGAACCTTTCACAACAATCCGAAGATGGCCAAGAACAATCACCACTCTTGCCAATACTCCAATGAACCTCCAAGTCATCTAGGTGTTGGTACCCACCAAGAGTAACCAGAAATCTACCGACTAATCTATCCACAAGTGCCACTAGATGCTTTAAAGAAATGCAATGCACTTTGGATCACTCAAACTCGCTTCGAATCAATCAAACAAGCAAGAGAGATGAGTCGGAGGAGAAGGCTCAGCTCAAACAAGTGATTTTTCAAATAAAAATGTGCGAGAGAGAGAGAGCATAAGCCGACCACCAACATATTTATAGAGGAGATGAGGCCTCTCTCTCAAATCCAGTCGTTAGGGCCATCAGACGCAAGATCATCCACCGTCGGACGCGTTCGATGCCCTCCGTCCGACGTTCGTGCCATGTGTCCAGTGACCGTTTGAAATGAGTCGTTGGCACCAAAATGACCATCGGACGCGGGTCTTCAGAAGTGGTTTGCCCTTTGTCTGACGTTGTCCAGTAAGCATCCAGAGAGGGTCCAACACATCGGTCTCAGTCCGACGACTGCCCGTCAGATGCAAGTCGCTCGTTCAATGCCACGTGTCATCGTGCCATTGAATCTATGTTGCACACCAAGTTCAGCTGGACCGTCGTATGCTGCCACATCCGGCCAACGTCCTCCACCCCGGCACCATCCAGAAACCATCCTGAGAGCTCCATGGACGTCGGACACTGTCCGACAGTGGCCGTCAGACGCTCGTGCTCCGTTTGATGTTGCATGGCCTGCTACCACTGATCTGCTCTTCGCGCGCCAAGTCCCATGTTCAAACCTGACCATCAGACAGTGCCATCTGCATCTGACACCTCAGCGTCCAATGCCCTGGCACATGCGTCCGACTCATATTTCTGATTGAATTCCAATCATGATCTTCGCCACCTTGCTTCATGTGCCAACTCCAAAGTGTTTCCACCACTTGAGCTCTTGAGTTAGCATTTTCACAAACATTTTGCAAGGATTTTGGTTAGCTCACTAGGTCCTACATGCAATGCATCATGATTTCACCTAGTGGCACCCGTGCATCAACCAACAGATAAGACTTCCCCTCTTAATAGTCCGGTTATCGATTCTAAACCACTCACACCCTTTATGGTGCCTTGAGTGCAAAAATAAAATGGACCTATTGCTTGTACCTTTACCCTAAGCCCATTTTTTTTCCAATTCCATCATCTATCAAGTCTTGAGCCCTTGATCGATCATCTTTGGATCATCTCCTTCCATCCACCATGATCATCTTGCTCCTCACTTGGCTAGGACCACCTTTATCTAAATCATCCACTTTAGATCAGAAGGTTAGTCCTAGGGTTTCATGAATTAGCCAAAACCAAACTAAGGACTTTTAGACGGGACCCACTCGCCAATGGGGGTCGTCGTTGTGCCACGCCAGATGGCAGCGACGGTAGTCGGAGCATAGGTAGGGAGGGGGAGCCTAGCGGCACCGATGAGATAGCTACCGCCGCCATCTCTCCTCGAGTCACCCATTGGGGGAACTCGACGGTGGAGGGGGGAGGGGGCACTTTAATATATCTAATATGTGCAACTGTGTTATACCCTGTATGTTATGGAAGCACTAACCTACGATTATTTCCATCTTTATGTTCAAGGATTTTGAGGTTTTAATTACCAAGATTTAATTTCAAGAGATAAGATTATTACCAAGATTTCGTTCCAAGAGATAGGATTACCAATATACGTTTTCATATGTCCTGTCATTTTCCTCCCTCCCTTGTTGAGACTTGCCGAAGATTAACATAAATCGATTTTGTTGGCAGGTGCTACCCATCGTGGGCTACTACAGCGACCGTTGCACCTCGAAGATGGGACGGAGGAGGCCCTTCATCCTCGTTGGATGCATCATCATCTGCCTTTCTGTAAGCACACGTGACATCACACTTTCCCTTGATGATCCATTTACTTTCTACTTGCTGCATCCTAAATTATAACATATTATACTTTTCTGACACCAAATTTGACCACTCATTTTATTTAAAAAATTGTGTAAAATGTCACTTGTTTTGTCTTGGCTTGCTTTATTAAGAAAAGTTTTTCAAGAATGACTTAAATTATGTTTGCATGTTTGCATAAGTTCTTTTTGAATAATATGAGTAATCAAACTTGGAGTAAAGCAAACCATTCTTTTAATTTTAAAAACTGATGATCGATTCCCACATTTTTTATAATTTGGGATGGACGAAGTACGTAGTACTGAGATTCCCATATTTTTTAAATTTTAAAAAAACTGATGATCGATTCCGGTGCTCCGGCAATGCAAGGTGATGATGATTGGGTTCTCGGCGGACATTGGGCGACGCCTCGGGGACACCAAGGAGCACTGCAGCACGTTCACCGGCTCCCGCTGGTACGCTGCCGCCGTTTACATTGTTGGCTTCTGGTTCCTTGACTTTGCCAACAGCACGGTCCAGGGACCTTGTCGTGCAATGATGGCTGACCTAGCCGGTACAGTGAACATGCAAGCGGGTGTTTCGATTCACTCTTTATCTATTTGAATTTCAATTTGAATTCGATCACATGCACGCACGCAGTGTAGGAATAAATAATGTTGTTGTTTGTTTACTTCATTCTGCAGTTCGACAGCACGGCCCCAACGTTGGCCAGGCCATCTTCTCCTTGTGGTTGGCTCTCGGCAGCGTGCTCGGATACTTGGCCGGCGCAAACGCGAAATGGCACGAGTACGAAGCCTTTGATTCCATCATCTCCTCAAAGTCTTCCATTGTTTTCCTTTACTGGTGTGTTGTTGGCTGACGATGCTCTGGCCGGTTAATCCATACTGTATCCATCAGGTGGCTCCCTTGGCTCAAAACCGCGGCGTGCTGCGATGCCTGCGCCAACCTCAAGGGTGCCTTCTTGACTGCATTGGTGTGTACTCCCTCCGCTCCAAATTAACGTGATTCCAACAATTTTGGAATATCATACTATGAAACTATATAATTAATAGTTAATGAATCTAATAATAATTAGTTAATATCAATGGTATTTTCTTATCATACAAATTTGGTCAAACTTGATTTGTTTTAACTCTTCAAGATTCTTAGGATGGTTTTATAATTTGGAAAAGAGGGGGTGGTTATGAGCAGGCAACATTAATGTTGTTGCTTCATTCGTCTCACGTTGAGATTTTGATCGCTCTCCTTTGGTTTGTTGACCAGATCCTCATTATAATCACCATGTCGGTCACCTTGTTGATTGCTGGTGAGGAGCAACTCGACAAGGACAACATCGTCGATGTCTCCGGCGGTGTGTGCTCCTTGTTCATCGATCTCTTCAAGAGCCTCAAGAACCTTCCCCGTGCCATGTTAGGGGTGCTCGCCGTCACGGGCGTTAGCTGGGTACGAACAACACTGATCTCGTTGACTCGATCTGACTGATAACTGATTGTCTTTGTCGATCGCACGCAGCTTTCGTGGTTTCCGCTCATCCAGTACGACACCGACTGGATGGGGCGGGAGATCTTCCACGGCGAGCCGCAGGGCTCTGGTGGCAAGGCGGACCTATACAACGCCGGCGTCCGCGAGGGCGCCATGGGCCTCCTCTTCTGCTCCATTGCGCTAGGCGTCACCTCCTTGCTCATCCCCAAGCTGTGCCAGAAGCTCACGTCTCGGGTCGTCTGGTCCATTAGCAGCCTCATGGTGTTCGTCCTCATGACCACCATGGTGGTCCTCGGCATGGTCTCCATGAAGGGATACAAGCCCTCATTCGCTGCCTCCCTCTCCGCCGGCCCCGACCATAGATTCAAGAACGCCGCGCTCGCTATCTTCGCTCTCATCGGCATCCCTCTGGCCGTAAGACGACGCATGTTTTGTTTTGTTTTGCATTGCATTGGATTTCATTAGTTGCTTAGTAACATACTCCTTTTCATGTTGCTTTGTCTTGCATGCACGCAGGTGCTGTTCACTGTACCTTGCGCCCTGTCATCTGAGGTTGCCGCTGAGGAGGGCGGTGGGCAAGGTTTCGCCATTGGCGTCCTCAGCATTGCCTCTGTCCTTCCACAGCTGGTGATGGCACTCAGCGCAGGGTCCCATCGACGGCGCCTTCAACAAAGGAAATGCCCCGGCCTTCGGCATCGGCGCCATCTTCGCTCTCATCTGTGCGGTCCTGGCACTCCTCCTTCTCCCAAAGATGAGAGGCGTGTCCAACGTCACGGTCATGGCGGGCGGCCACTGATCTCTAGGCGTGTCGGAAATTCAGAATCTGCTTCTCGTACCCCTTTGGGCTAGGACTAGGCTGCTGTTCTTCCAACAAGGCTTCGAGCTAGCTCACCTGCATGCGACAACACAACTGGTTCCTCCAGGCTACTCTTCTCCTTCTAGTGAGCAGCCCAACTCAGGTGCCCAACTGAAGTCAGGTGACTTGTACAGATATCGGCAGCAATATGGCTTATAAGTATGCTCTCAGGTACAACACCACCATGGGCTCAGTTGTGGACACCAACAACCAGTCCTAGGAGGCCCCTACTAAGCTTATTATTGATTTTATTATGTACAAAAATTGTATGTTATTGGCTGTGGTGGTATCGACGTCTACATGTTTGGTGATAATGCTACAGGTTGTGAAAGGGCCTCTAGCCTAGTGGTTAGAGACTGAGTAGCACCTAGCAGAACTAGATTTGGCTCATCGTGGAAGTGAATTTAAACAGTCTCGCATTATTAAAAAATTAAAAAATAGACCATGTTTCCCTTGCTGACTTCGGTCAAAAAAAGATAATGTGACAGATCTCATAGGTGTTTGCATTTGAATAAATATTTGCATAAATAACAGAGAGATTATGGAGAGAGCAGACATGGAAAACGGTGGTTGTCAAGGCTTTGGCTCTTGGAACATCGACTTGACATCAACAACGGGCCGACAAGCCTTTACTTTCACACTTGGCCGCTACTACAACACTACCTAGTATCAAGATTATCATTTCGTATAACTTTTTTTTACTGTTAATGTTTCGTATAACTATGACTTCACTGCAGGCAATCTTTACGCAATGCAAGTTGTTGGGTAAGTAGTGTTTATGATACGGTCAGCAAGAAGGATGGGGAACAAGAGAAGTAGAGAACAACAACAACAGAGAGCAAGAGGTGAAGGATTGAAAATGGCGACCAGAGGGCTGAATGAAACTCTCAAATTTCAAATATTCAGCCTTGTCCCAAAATCACCGCCAAACACTCGAATCAAACATTGTGATGCCCTAACCCGAATGAGTGGATAGATATTTCCTATGAACACAGCGGGACACCACAAGAAGTAAGAACCACTTCTTGAACTAGTGGATTTACACAGACAGTCACAAAATCCAAACGACGCCAAAAATATCTGCGAATTTTATACAGATGAACGTCTTATTTATAGAGGCGGTTGAAATTTGCCTGTCTCCTAAAATCGATTTATAGAGATGGTCAAAAGGCCAACTTATAATTGCATTTGCAGACTTGCATTGGAGAATGAAGAATATGGGCGTGGCCCACAGCAAATAATCTTCATTCTCACCTTAATTAATCAATCTTCTCCTAACCTAACCAAGCTATCATCTGAAGCCGATGGTTTTTGATCCAATGATTGGGGTGGTTAACATATCACGTTCATGTAGGTACATGTGTGTTTGATGAAGTCACCGGAGGGGGAGAGATAGTCCTCCACCTGTATAAATATTTGATTGAAATTTGGCCCTTACAGTCTGATGTCAAAGATAGAATATTCACTACGTCAAAAGTTCACCATAAGATAGAATATTCACTACGTCAAAAGTTCACCGTAAGAGCCATTTTACTGTAAGGGCGGCTCAATCACCAGTCGTCCTTATAGTGGAGGCAAACCAGCCGCCCTAACAGCGGGACTGATTAGTAAGGGCGCTGGTGATCTAGCCATCCTTACTAATTTTTAAATGTAAAATCAAATAATATTTAAAAAGTAGGTTTTATATATATTCAAAATATATTTAGATAATAATAGCCACCCTTACTTTTGTATTTAAAACCATTTAGAGTTTAAAATACTAACGTGAATGTGTCATTTTCTAAAATTCAAATTTGGACTAGGTCAACCTTTGTCAAATGAAACAATAAATGACCTCAGCTTAAAAACTTTTGAATACAAAAGTGTTAGCATTCACCAAGATCTACAATTGTTATATAGGTTATTTTTTCCATTTAAGAAAGTGTTAGTAAACACACTAGTGTGAAGGTGTCATTTTTCTAAAATTTAAAATTTGACTTGGTCAAACTTGATTAAATGAGACACTATACGACCTCAGCTCAAAATCTTTTATAAATACAAAGTGTTAGAACTCATCAAGATCTACATTTGTTATATAGGTCATTTTTCATTAAGAAAGTGTTAGTAAACACTAATATTACATCAACAACTGAGCTCAAAAGTTCTTTGCAGCAGCGTGCTAATTCACGTATTGTTAGCCTGACTACCACCGTTTTGTTGCTCTGTGGCTGCTGTGAAGATCCAGCACCAGACGGAGGCAGTAGTATTCCTTGTTTGAGCCGGAAGTCTATGACTCCAAAGTTGAGCTTCATTGCTGCATTGGCTATAGAATTGTCTCATTGTTGTGGCTTGTCTTTGGAGGACAAGATCATTTCTTCTCTTCCAAAGTAGCCAGCAGCATAGTGCGACAAAAGCATCAAAATGAGCTGTATAGGGGATATGCCCGGGTCGGACAAGGGTGTAAGTCTACCACTGTGGGGGTTTTTTTTTTTTAGTTAAAAACACACTGTGGATATGTTGCTGGTCTGAAACCTATATAATCAACTCCCAGATCGAAAAGTTTGGCAAAGGGGAGATCGAGCACCACACTTCCCTCTGATCAGAAGCGCCAATGCGAAGGTACGTCTCCATCGAAATCATTGTTCAGAATCTGATGTTTGTTAATTCCTTTCCTTGAGGACCATCCATCAATGCATCCAAGCAAACGATACATATTGGAGGCGGGCGGCTAATTCTTTTTCTGTTCCTTGCTCTTTGGAACCATGTTGGAAAGTCAAGCTAGCTACGCCGTCACGCATCATTCTTCGTTTAAATAAAGTTACTGATAGTACGTAGGATCCCAAATCACGGGTTTGTGTGTTTTTGTTCTAGTGACGTTCTTTTGAGTATTTCATTCACTTTTAATCCGGATGTTAAAATAGTAGTAGGATCCAACATCGCTGGTATTGTTAAAGCAGGCCAGATGACTCGCGTTTGACTGGTGATGAGACTATATTGGAAGCTAGTCATTCAATCAATTGGTAAAACAGTTACGAAACTGACTGATTCCATCAGTATGTGTCGAGCCTGCTATATACACAACGTTGATCAGTTTTACTTCAATCAATTGGTTCCTGCTCCTCGGGTGCACCTCGCTCTGCCGCCACCGCAGCAGCCATGGACGGCGACAGCAAGGAGGAAGCCAGCAAGCGCCTCGAGCGGGCCACCATGAACCTGGAGCGCGGCGAGGTGGGCGACGGCGGCAATGGGAATGCGAGTAGGAAGCCGCCGATAGGCATCGTCCGGCTCTTCTTGGCCTGCATGGTCTTCGGCGGCATCCAGTACGGCTGGGCGCTGCAGCTTTCCCTCCTCTCGCCTTACTCTCAGGTACATGGTAACGAGTTTTCTCTGATCTGATATTTTCATGGGCTAATCGAAGACCTTTTGATTTGCCCGCTCCGCCCAGACTCTTGGGATCTCGCACAGCTTCGTGTCTCTGACATGGATCAGCGGGCCTATCTCCGGATTTGTGGTACGTGCATTATCTTGTACTGATATATAGTATCATTCCGATCTTATCTCTTACTACTATTATTTGGATAAAGGTAAAGAAATTGTTAAATTTTATCAAATCAACTTAAAACTGTGCATGTTATAAAACTTTTTTTCCTCAACCGTACTATTGTTGTATGTTTTCATTTAAAGAATATAAAGAGGATAGAGTTTAAAATATTACTAGCATACGCAAGTAATTACAGGACTACCATTGTGTGTCCCAAAGATACACATCGCCACAGAATAAAGAAAAGCAAGATAACAATGGTACGTAGACCCACAACCTCAACACCTCGACAAGCGTAAATAGTGATAAAAGATAATAACAACATAGTGGCAACCCACGGAAGAGAGAAACCGCAGTGTCATGGTATCCATCCAGGCCGGACAAGATGACCTTCCAACAGCAATGGTAGCAAAGTATCCACTACGAAAATGACCAGACGCCCCTTGACGATAAACGCATCCGCCATGGAAGTGTCATGTGGGGCCGTACGTATACACGACGTACACGGGCTTGTGACGTACGCCGCGCCGCGGAGCGCGCAGAGCGCGTGGCCAAGGAGGCTCACGGCGCGCTAGCCTCGAGTGGCTAGAAGGAAAGCATCAATAGTCTCCTGTGGTGATCCATAATTGTAGGAGCGATTGGCTCTAGTTGATTTGGGCCCTTGGCCATATATTCTGTAATCGGCACACTTTGAGAATTAAGCCAGATTGTTATCCCTAACCTCTACCTCTTCTTCTACAAGACGACGGCTGTGGGGTACAACCACGCCGGCGAGGACGGAGCGAGGGTACGAGCTCCGTAGCCGTGGTCCTGCTACCCTGGGCATCGATGCCCTTGACAACCTGGTATCGGTCTCCAGGTCTCGCAGATCCTCACCCACCCGCCCCACCCATTCCACCACAGCCGCCGCCCTAAACCCTAGTCCGCCGCCATCCCCACCATCCTCTACCGCTTCAGCACCCAGCCCGACCATCATGTCTGAGCCAACCCTTGTCGAGGTCATGGACATGCTCAGGACCATGAACTCTGAGATGAAGACGTTGAAGGACGACGTGGCGGCCATGAAGGACAAGCCTTCGTCCGCGTCCGGCGGACGCGATGATCATCGCTCCTACGCACCGCGCGATGAGGAGTTCCATCCCAGGACCAAGAAGTGGGATTTTCACCGCTACGACGGCACGACCGATCCGATGCTCTTCCTCAACAAGTGCGAGGCCTACTTCCGCCAACATCGTACCATGGCGGAGGAGCGCGTCCGGATGGCGTCGTACCACCTTGACGAGATCGCCCAACTATGGTATAACCAACTGCAGGATGACGAGGGCACGCTGACGTGGGGAAACTTCAAGGACCTCTTGAACCTGCGGTTTGGCCCCCCACTCCGATCTGCACCAATGTTCGAGCTCGCGGAGTGTCGGCGCACCGAAACCGTGGAGGAGTACACCAACCGGTTCCAGGCCCTCTTGCCCCGCGCTGGCCGACTGGAAGAGGCGCAACGAGTCCAACTCTTCATAGGGGGCGCCGATCAGCCACGCCGTCCGCATCCACCACCTGGAGAACCTCGCGGCAGCCATGAGCCTAGCCCGCCAGGTGGAACTGATGGAGGTTGACCGTCCGGTGTCGTACCCACCTAGGGCACCACCGCGCGGCCAACCTGCCGCACCACCCCCGCGGCCCGCGCTACCGGTGGCCCCACCACTCCTAGCGCTGTCTGCTCCACCAGTGGCCACCCAGACGGGCCATGGCGACGGCAATCAGCGGCGCCTCACCCCCGACGAGATGGCGGAACGGCGCCGCCTCAACCTCTGCTTCAACTGCAATGAGAGGTACTCCCGGGGCCATAACAGGTTCTGCAAGCGTATCTTCTTCCTCGACGGCGTGGAAATCGACGATGCCACGGAGGAAGGTGGGGCTGCCGCGATCCAGGCCAGGGACCCGGAGGCACCAAACTTCTCCCTCCACGCGGTGGCCGGTGTTCCCATGGGCAAGACCATGCATTTCTGCGTCATGGTGGGTTCGACAGCCCTCACCGCCCTCCTCGACACCGGCTCCACCCACAACTTCATCGCCGAAGCGGCGGCGAGGCGTTCCGGGCTGCCCATGCAACCTCGGCCGTGACTCGCGGCTACGGTGGCTAACGGCGAGAAGGTGCCGTGCCCGGGCGTCATCAGGCGCGCCCCAGTCGTCATCAACAACATTGACTTTGCCGTAGACCTTTTTGCCATGCCTCTTGCAGGGTACGACGTCGTCCTGGGGACTGCATGGATGGCCACGCTGGGCCAGCTCGCCTGGGACTTCATCGCCGGCACGGTCTCATTCCAGCACCAAGGCCGCGCGGTGTGCTGGTCTGGCGTGCCACCAACGGGGGTGCAGGGGGACTGTGCTGCCACGTCCAGCTCACTGCTCATCGACGCCCTACTCGCCAAGTTCACGGGGGTCTTCGCAGAGCCCCGTCGTCTGCCGCCCCAACGCGCCCGCGACCACACCATCGTCCTCAAGCCAGGGGCATCACCCGTCGCCATTCGTCCCTACCGGTACCCGGCGGCCCACAAGGACGAGCTGGAACGCCAGTGCACAACCATGATCGAGCAAGGGATCGTCCGCCGTAGCGACTCGTCGTTCTCCTCCCAGTCATCCTCGTTAAGAAGGCGGATGGCGCGTGGCACTTCTGCGTCGACTACCGGGCTTTGAACGCCCTCACCATCAAGGACGCGTTCCCGATCCCCATCGTCGATGAACTACTCGACGAACTCCACGGCGCCCACTTCTTCACCAAGCTCGACTTGAGGTCGGGATATCACCAGGTTCGCATGAAGCCCGAGGACGTCCACAAGATGGCATTCCGGACACACGACGGCTTGTATGAGTTCCTGGTGATGCCCTTCAGGTTGTGCAACGCCCCGGCCACCTTCCAGGCGCTCATGAACGACGTCCTCCGGCCATTCTTCTGGCGCTTCATCTTGGTATTTTTTGATGATATTCTTATATACAGCCGCACGTGGGCAGACCATCTACGCCACCTCCGCGCCGTTCTCTCGGAGCTTCAGCGACACCAGCTCTTCATCAAGTGCAACAAGTGTGCTTTTGGCGAAGCCTCAGTCTCCTACCTCGGGCACATCATTTCAGTGTTGGGAGTGGCCATGGATCTGACCGAGGTCCATCCTAGACTGGCCCCTCCCTCAGTTAGCGCGTGCAGTCCGTGGCTTCCTCGGGCTGGCGAGGTACTACCGCAAATTCGTCCACAACTACGGCTCTGTGGTGGCCCCGCTGACCGCCCTCCTCAAGAAAGAGGGGTTCGCCTGGACCGACGACGCCATGACTACCTTCACCACGCTCAAGGCCGCAATCACCTCGGCGCCTATTCTTGCTATGCCGGACTTCGCCAAGCCCTTCATCGTCGAGTGTGATGCGTCGTCGCAAGGGTTCGGTGCCGTCCTCATCCAGGAGGGCCACCCGATCGCCTTCTTCAGCAGGCCGATCGCGCTGTGCCACCGCTCCCTTGCAGCCTACAAGTGGGAGCTCATCGGCCTCGTCCACGCAGTCCGGCATTGGCTGCCGTATCTGTGGGGACGCCGATTTCTGGTGAAGACGGACCACTACAGCTTGAAGTACTTGTTGGACCAGCGGCTTGCGACGATTCCCCAACATCACTGGGTGGGGAAGCTCCTGGGCTTTGACTTTGCCGTGGAGTACAAGCCAACGCGGTGGCGGACGCCTTGTCCCGCCGCGACACGGAGGACGGGGCCCTCCTCGCTATGTCCGCTCCCCGCTTTGACTTCGTCGTGCGCCTACGCCGAGCCCAAGACGAGGACCCCGGCCTGGTGGCGCTCCGCGAGGAAATCACAGCTGGCACCCCCGGCGCGCCATGGTCCCTAGTCGATGAGATGGTGCAGTTCAATGGCCGCCTCTACATCCCCCCTGCCTCGTCACTTGTCGGTGAGATCATGCACGCCGTCCATGAGGAGGGCCATGAGGGCGTCCAGCGTACACTTCACTGGCTACACCGCGACTTCCACTTCCCCGACATGAAGCGCTTGGTGCAAGACATGGTGCGGGAGTGTGCCGTGTGCCAACGGTACAAATCCGAGCATCTCCACCCCGCGGGTCTCCTGCTGCCCCTGCCGGTTCCCCAAGGTATCTAGACCGACATCGCGCTGGATTTTGTGGAGGCGCTTCCCCGGGTGAATGGCAAGTCGGTGATTCTCACGGTCGTCGACCGTTTCAGCAAGTATTGCCACTTCATCCCTCTGGCACATCCGTACTCCGCCGAATCAGTCGCACATGCGTTCTTCCAGGAGATAGTCCGCCTCCATGGGGTGCCTCAATCCATGGTGTCGGATCGCGACCCTATCTTCATGTCGACATTTTGGCGCGAGCTCATGAGGCTGTTGGGCACAAAGCTTCACATGACAACAGCATTCCATCCACAGTCGGATGGCCAGTCCGAGTTAGCTAACCGGGTCATCATCATGTACTTGCACTGTCTTACAGGGGATCGTCTGAAGCAGTGGCTCCGCTGGCTCCCATGGGCGGAGTATGTCTTCAACACCGCCTTCCAGTCGTCCCTTCGCGACACGCCGTTCCGCGTCGTTTACGGCCGGGATCCGCCTACCATCCGGTCCCATGAACCTGGGGAGACGCAGGTGCCTGCCATTGCACGGAGCATGGAGGAACATGCGGAGTTCCTCGACGACATCCACTATCGCCTGGAGCAGGCTCAGGCGGTACACAAGCCCCACTACGACGCCAACCATCGACCAGTGTCCTACCAGGTGGGGGACTGGGCGCTGCTCCGCCTTCGTCACCGTCCCGCGGCGTCACTTCCCCAAGCTACGACGGGCAAGCTCCGTCCATGTTTCTACGGCCCGTACCGCGTCGTCGAGCTGATTAATGAGGTCACGGTGCGTCTGGCCCTTCCTCACGGCGCTCGTCTCCATGATGTGTTCCACATGGGGGTCCTCAAGAAGTTCGTCGGTTCACCGCCCGAAGCGCCGCCAGCCCTGCCGGCCATTCTCCACGGCGCGGTGGCCCCGGAGCCCGAACGCGCGGTGCGCTATCGCCTGGCCCGCGGCGTTCAGCAGGTCCTCATCCAGTGGAAGGGCGAGTCAGCGGCGTCGTGTTCATGGGAGGACGTCGAGGCATTCAAGACCAAGTACCCAGCGTTTCAGCTCGAGGACGAGCTGAGTCTCGGTGGGGAGGGAGATGTCATGTGGGGCCGTACGTATACATGACGTACACGGGCTCGTGACGTACGCCGCGCCGCGAAGCGCGCAGAGCGCGTGGCCAAGGAGGCTCACGGCGCGCCAGCCTCGAGTGGCTAGAACTAAAGCATCAATAGTCTCCTATGGTGATCCATAATTGTAGGAGCGATTGGCTCTAGTTGATTTGGGCCCTTGGCCATATATTCTGTAATTGACACACTTTGAGAATTAAGCAAGATTGTTATCCCTAACCTCTACCTCTTCTTCTACAAGCCGACGGCCGTGGGGTATAACCACGCCGGCGAGGACGGAGCGAGGGTACGAGCTCCGTAGCCGTGGTCCTGCTACCCTGGGCATCGACGCCCTTGACAGGAAGCTAGCACGATGACGACGGTAAGGAATCCGCCATAGCCAGTAGCAGCGAAGCATTTGCTACAAAAGCACACGACATCAATGCATCCATCGGAGAAGATGGGTTAACCCACACTCAGCAGCAAATCATCTGCTAGAGGCAGTAAGGCCAAAGTGACATCGGTGGCAAAGCATTCGTTTGAGAAGCATCAATGGAAAAGGATCCGTCGAGACCAAACGGCGGGCACAAACCCATAGACTCCGGCAATTGAGGCAGAAGATGGTGCACGTACAATTGGATTGCTCCAACCAAGCCTTCATATGCCACCAACGCTGGCAGAGCACTGAAGCAGGATTTTCACCCTAGACCTAACCCATTGGCAAGCGTAATGAACGGAGTCCTCGATGACGCCTTCAAGAAGGTAGGTGATGCAAGATTCCCTACCGCCACCGTGGGCTAGAGCAGGTCGGGCAATGTTTTCATCCATGACCCATTTAGGGAACGACTGACACATCGACCTTTGCCGAGGAACGACCTTTACACCGCGACCCTTTCGAGATGGGGGCGAAGATGTAGGATGCCGCCCTAGGGCCTAGATCCACCCTGTCATCTAGAGTTGTAGAACATAGCCAGCCGCAGCACGACCGCGACCTCAAGCCCCTCCACACGGGGTCCACAGAGCCAAGGTTGAGGCCAACTACCACTGTTGGTCCACCAAGCCAACAACATCCACCACGCTAGAGCTGAAGGAGGAGGTGTGTGGTGGTGGCGGGAGGGGAGGAGGATCCACTCAATAGGATCGCCAATGTGGCACGCCGGATGGCAGCAATGATGGCCGGAGTAGAGGTGAGGAGAGGGAGCCTTGGCGACGCCGGCAAGATCACCACCCAGGCACCCACTCGCTCGGGGAGCTCGAGGGGGTTGAGATATCTAATATGTGCGAAAGTGTTGTACCTTGTGTGTTATGAAACTGCTCACCTACGATTATTTTCATCTTTATGTTCAAGCATTTTGGGGTTTTTAGTTACCAAGGTTAAATTTCAAGAGATAAGACAAGTAACCAAGATTTATTTTCAAGAGATAAGAATTAAGATTAATCTGTTTCCAGACTTCCAGTCATCTTCCTGCCTCCGTCTTTTTCGAGGCCACCCGGGGATTAATAGGAATTGATTTGGTTGGCAGGTGCAACCCATCGTGGGCTACTACAGCGACCGGTGCACCTCAAAGATGGGACGGAGGAGGCCCTTCATCCTTGTTGGATGCATCATCATCTGCCTCTCTGTAAGCACATATCGCACAGTTCTATACTACATACTGGTCCGCACATATCGCATCACAGTTTTATACTACATACTGGTCGGAGCGAGATTCCATCGGGTTTTTTTTTTTTTGTTAAAACTCTGATGATCGATGATGCTGGTGCTCCGCCAATGCAAGGTGATGATGATCGGGTTCTCGGCCGACATCGGCCGGCGCCTTGGCGACACCAAGGAGCACTGCAGCACCTTCACCGGCTCCCGCTGGTACGCCGCCGCCGTCTACATTGTTGGCTTCTGGTTCCTCGACTTCGCCAACAACACGGTAATGGGACCGGGTCGCGCGATGACCGCTGAGCTTGCTGGTACGGTGAACATGCAAGTGGGGGTTTCACTTCACTGGTGGTTTCTGTATTTGAATTTCAATTCTGCCTTGTTTACTGTTGTAGCTAGTGGACAACACGGCCCCAATGTTGGCCAAGCCGTCTCCTCTGTGTGGTCGGCTCTTGGCGGTGTGCTCGGATACTTGGCCGGCGCCAACGCGAAATGGCACGAGTATGAAGCCGATTTTATCATCTCCTCAAAGCCTTTGATTGTTTTCCTTTACTGATGTGTTGTTGACTAACGATGCGCTAGCTGGTTGATCCATCAGGTGGCTACCTTGGCTCAAAACCGCGGCGTGCTGCGATGCCTGCGCGAATCTCAAGGGCGCCTTCTTGACTGCATTGGTGAGTAGTTACAAGCTGGCACCATTCATATTCTTGCTTCATTATAGCTATATGCATCCGTCGATGCAGAGACTGGGATATTAATATATTCTCTTTTCTAAAAATATTGTTGCTTCATTCATCTCTCCATGGTGCACTAAGATTTTAACCGCTTTCCTTTGGTTTGTTGATCAGATCCTCATTGTGATCACCATGTCGGTCACCTTGTGGCTCGCCGGTGAGGAGCAACTCGAAAAGCACAACGTTGACACCTCCGGTGGCGACACAGGCTCCTTGTTCGGCGATCTCTTCAAGAGCCTCAAAAACCTTCCAGCTTCCATGTTCGGCGTGCTCGCCGTCACGGCCGTAAGCTGGGTATGAACACCGCTCACTCATCATTGACTCGATCTGACTAACTGACTGACTGTCTTTGTCCACTGACCGTATTATATTTGTCGATTGCATGCAGCTCTCGTGGTTCCCGTTCATCCAGTACGACACTGACTGGATGGGCCGGGAGATCTTCCGTGGCGAGCCGCAAGGCGCTGGTGGCAAGGCGGACCTGTATAACGCCGGCGTCCGCGAGGGCGCCGTCGGCCTTCTCTTTTCCTCCATCGCGTTAGGTGTCACCTCCTTGCTCATCCCCAAGTTGTGCCAGAAACTCACATCCAGGGTCGTTTGGTCCATTAGCAGCCTCATGGTGTCCATCCAGACCGAAAATATGGTTTGTAGGTGCGGGTGTCTAGCTTATCTACGAGCTGTGGTTGGTTGATTTTTGATGTTGGCCCCGCGCTGCATGTCAACTTTTTGGCAGGGATTGGCTTATCCATGCAAAGATTCTCAGCTCATTGTCTCGGCTACATTCCCAGACTCGGCTCAGCTACTTCCTAGACTCGACTTAGCTCCTTGGTTGGCTCCTTTCTGCTCATGTGCACAAACCGGACTCTCATCTTCTCTCTCTATCCGACACTCCACACATCCTCTCTCTCTCTCTACCTCTCCCTATCTCCCTCTCTCCTTCGAAGATCCCCTGCCATGGCGTCGCCGTCGCTCCAGCCCTATCGCCGCCCTCCCTATCTCTCTTTTGGAGTCCTACGCCGTTGCTGTTCGTAGCCGGATGCTCTCCAAATGAACCCTACCCCTTCTCATCCTCTACGTTTAATCTTGTTCGTCATAGATCCTGCTCACGTTCCTTCTATGATCTAATCGGACGCCAGATCTCAACGGGTTTGTCACAAATCCCCTCCTCTTTGTTTTTTCTGATTTTTTTCACTTATACATTATTCTTTTATTGTGCGTTACCTCTATCCTTCCTAAGTCTATTAGAAATTTCAACCGCCTGCGGCAATCAATTTGTTGGTCAGAATGCCGGTATGTATTAGCACATCCCTTGTTCTACTCACTTTTCATTAGCGGATGGATTTCTTTTCAACCAAACATGCACTGTCTTTTTTCATACTTTTTATTCAACATCCTTGTCAGTATTATGTTACAGAGATAAAGCATCTTTCAGTACTATGTTACAGAGATACATCTTTCTACATTGGGATCTATTAATTTTCGTCAGAAATCTGAGTTGAAACAACAACATTATATTTATTTTTTAGTATATGACAACCCTAATATTCTCATTGTAATACAAAGCATTTTAGTTTGTCCTGATACTATCCACATATGTATTAGAGTTGCAACATCTGTTTATCTGAAACCAAATCCCACTGGCTAGGTGGAGCCAGCCCTGTGTCAGACTCCTTTATCCCTGCATTTAGTATAAGAGCACATGTCATGTATGTTGATTCAAAAGGAGCTTCCTAATAGCATTAAAACAAGCTAATGAATTGCAGAACATAGAACCCAATAAAAAAGACCAGACATAAGACATGATAGAAAACACCGGACATAAGATGTGGCCTCATAGTGCTTTTTTTATCTTCCTAAAAAATATTGCTTTTTTCAGTTTTCTAAAGGTCGTGAAAGTATTCCTGAATCCTTATTGAGTCCCCTTCTTTCTGTAACATGTCCACAGCTACCACAAGGGCAAGTTGATTCTTTTTTTTTTTTCATCTCTTGTGATTTTTGGGTTACGGCTACAGCTGCATGCCATTTCTACATTTTTAGTTTGTCGTCTAGGACTATTCAACTATTGTTTCCATATTTAACTAGCAGTTAGCAGCTACACTTCAAACTATTATGAACTTGCGATTTCGTTTATAATTTTAAAATGTACTGGCTGCATAGTTATTTCCGGTGTGCGCGTATACATCTGGATTTTAGGTGTAAAGAAATCTAAATGTCAATATAAAATTTTCTTTCCAGGTTCTACTACTATTTAGTTCTTTTGCTTAGAGTAGATATGGGCTGCATGCCCTCTCTATCACACTCTGTCTCACACTCTGGTACATAATTTTTGAATTGGTACCATTTACCTAGATGTCAGTTTTTTCTTTATCACTTTTGAGGCTAGGTGATTGAGTCATTCAGATATCCAGGATTTTTCAATGGAATGAACTTTTAATAATGTACCAATATAAAATGTCAATTTTGCATCAGGCTAAAGGTTCATTAGGTTTGGTTGCTGAGTACTTTTCATTGGATTGCTTCTCTCTGACTACAACCAATAGAGTGAAACCAGTGCCATTTTTGTTTATCACAGTGCCAAGACCTATGAGAATAAAGAATAAAAGAGTCTTAATTCAGACCCTTGTTTTGGAAATACTCAACAGTGACACTGCATATTGTTTATGGGTCGCAGAATTGTAATCTTTTTAACATTACAATGCCAAACCGAGGCAGCAGGATTTTGATCTTTTTAAACAATATATTTCTTGTCTTTTGCTCAACTATATTGTATTTATCCTCAGCATTTTTTAGAAGTCTTCATAGTACCCATGTAACATCTACATGTCCAATGGATCCTCAGCATTTTTCTTGTTGCCAGAATATGTGATCTATTGAAGTCAGAGTAACACGTCCGCAACTACCACAACTACATCTCCCTTCAACAATCTCTCTCTTCTCCATCGAGTGCTCACCGACAACATTCTTTCTTTAATAACTGGTAAGTATTGTAAGTGTTTATTTCTTCTGTTCTTGAGCCATTCTTAGATCTCTAAGTTGCATTGCAGTATAGAGTTCAGTTGAAGTTGTTGTGTGCTACAGGTGGGAGGAGACTCATAATCTCCTTATTGAGGGTGGTCTTACATTAGAAGCTATAACAAAATCTGTCTCTGATGCCGCAATTGCTTTCAGAGAGGGTGTGGTGGAGCTCTTTGAGTACTTGGAGGTGATTTTCATTCTGTCTCCAACCTTTTATCCCATAATCATTCTTCTTAATGCTGATTTCACCTTTTCATGCCCCACTAACATGTTAAATATTCTTAAACTTTAAATATGCTAGTTGCTCCTAGATTGTGGTGAAGGATATGATTCATTAGACAAGGCTCTCCTGTGACCATATCAATTGTAGTATTCGGGAACTCTCCTGTGACCCTGTTGTAAAATCATCTGTAACTACAATTTTTACACAAACATGCACCAACACTTCTTACTTCAGAATGGCTTACTTCATAAAAAATGTCCAGTTTATAGCTAAGAGTGTACAACTTTACTAAATATGTAGGAGGAAACTGGGCAACTAATTAGCTATGTTCTTCAAAGTACTAAAGGCTCACTGTGTTCTTAATTCTTAGCCTTGAATATTCTTTTTTACAGTTTAAGCAAATTTTCTAGTGTCATAGATGAGAAGTAAAATTGATTTGTTGATCGTTAAGCAAATATTCTTAATTAGCTGTTGTGTTATTAGGCTGAATTTACCCACACAACATATCAAACAATTTGCTGAACTATGCATTGAAGTAGGTGCTATTTCACTCATAGATGAGCACTGATTAGTCATATATGACATGTTGCACCAAATGAGGATTTCGTGGAGATCATTCTTTGCAAAAATATGAACCATGACCTCAGCTAGGCTCTCTTAAAAAGTTATGTTCATTCATGGATCAAACATTGGGCCAAATTATTGGCATGAGACCCTTGATTTGTAGTCATAGATCAAAATGTATATCAATGTAGTTTATCTTCAGAATAGCATGAACTAGTTGATATATAGACCAAAGCATGGTTCCTTCATCATTGTTATTAATTACTTGACCTTTGCCTATACTATTCATGTAGTTGCTGAATATGTACTGACATGTCACATTGGCAGGTCCATGCTATTCTGAAGGACCTTGTCCGCAAGGCTATCAATGAAACCCATGTCGGTTTTCCTCTTTTCTACTATTTTGTACCATGCAAATCCTCCCACCCCCACCCAACTGTCTATATGATGCTCATCTAAACTGTTTGATTATCTTTCTGCAGGAGCTGAAGCAGTTTCTCACCCTTCGTGTGGAAGTAGGCAATGCGGCTTTCGAGTCATTGGATAGAATGAGGGATGAAAGCAAGAAAAATACATTAAAGCTAGTTGACATGGAAACCAGCTACTTGACAGTTGATTTCTTCAGGAAGCTTCCTCTAGTTCGAAATCAATTGTCTATTGCCAAGTTCGAGAGGAATTCTTAGTCATGTTTTTGTATTACCGTAAGTTTCCATATTTCATTGTATTCTAGTGTTCACCTTGTTTATTTGTTCATTTAATATATTGTAGCTTTCTTGTTAGTCGTTACCCCCATCCAGTATTTAAATATTCCAAGGTTGCAAGCACTGGAAGCTGTCAACCCATTGTTGAAGGAAATGCCTATAATTCTAACATTTGTTATGCAGATGAAACAACTTTCCAAACTTCTCGACGAAGACCCAGCAGTCATGGAACACGGAACTAACCTTGCAAAGCGCCTCGAGCTGTAACGGAGTGCCCAATCGGAAATTGATGCAGTTGCATGGTCCAGCAAATAGTCCTGATGGCCCAGGATATCTGTTCTTACATGTTCTTTGCCCCTTTGTCTGGCGATTCTTTCTTATTCTGGGGCATATATAGCTGATTTTTCATGTTGTAGGTCAGGTCATTTTATAGATCACCACAGCTGTACGGTGTCTCATTGGGGTGTGCTTTTGTTCCTTGTGCTTGAGGATCTAGGGGACACCTGGCTGATGTACTCTTGTATCACATATTATGCTTTTGTTACCATGCCTTCTTCTGTTCTATGTGCAGCTAAATTGTAACTTGTGAGACCTGATTGGGTGATGCTGCAGAATCTGACCAACTTTACTGCAGCTACTACATGGCCATGATGCAGCGAATCACGCTGCTCACCTGATTGTTTGGAATGTCCAGGAAACTAGGAACCTCAGTCAACTCCAGCAAACGGCTTTTGTGTAGGATGTATATTAAGGGCATGTTTGGTTCCTAGGACTAAAACTAAAGTGTACTAAATTTTAGTACTAAAGAGCTAAACACAAGGACTAAAATAGGACTAAAATACTTTAGTTGTATGTATTCACTCTAGTCACTCAAGATGAACTAAAAGGAACTAAAACATTTTAGTCCACTTTAGTTTTACTGTGTAGAACCAAACAGGCCCTAAATGAACATCTCACTCACTCTGTAATCGTCCTAATAGAATCATCGTTAAAGAATAGACTTATAAGTCCTAACAGGTGAAAATTCATCGTTAAAGAAAGAAGATAAATCCAAGTAACATCAGACATCACGGAGCGAGTTTAAACTGGCGGTACATTATTGTAAGCTGTGGGTGTGCTAAAGTTGATCTTGATTCTGCAGTTTGTTCTGGTATTTGCTGATCGACTATATTTGTACAGAAAGTTTGGATAAAAGCTAATATGAATACACAAGAACACACTTGATGACACAAATGTATGTACAACTGTAGCTTTTCTTGAGGTATGCTCTACGTTGTTGTCTGGTAATACTTGTTTAATAGCCTTTCTGAGTACTCTCCAAAAGTCAGCGTCCTGTTTGGTGGAATCAACTGGTATTTCAGTAGTTCCTCCAATTTGGTAAGCCAGCTGATCCTCATCAAACACAACCTATGCCATCCAGACAAACAAAATCAGCACAAAAAAGTATAATTTACATGTGATTTTTAATGACAATGAGCTATTATTGTGTGAAGGGCATCAATAGTTTCAGTGCAGCATGAGTCATGTTCTACAATAGCGATGATCTCCCACATGATCGATCACAACAGATAGAGAACTCTCATCTAAAGAAATTGATGAGAACTTTACACTGCAGGAAGTTACCTTAACAACTTGGTTATCACGAGTCCGAATGTATAGTCCAGCTGCACTATCTGGACAGCCCTGCATTAATCAGATTACCACACATTAACTATATGAAATGTCACTTGTTTGATGATAACTCACAATATTTTTTACACATTATGCCACCAAACTAATTAAATATTTCATTCAACCATAATGGTAAAATGAGTCGCCTGTTAGAGATCCATGATCAGTGTGCCATCCACATCATGACGAAACAGACTCAACATCTGTGTGCTTGCTGCCATATAAGAAATAAATACATCAATTCTCAAACTAACTGAAAAATATATCATTAAAATTATGATTCATTAAAAAATTTTGAAGTTGCAAGAGGGCTCTTTTCCCTCTTCATCTTTGATATAATGATACAAGTGTCTCCTGTGTATTCAACAAAAAAGAACTATGCTGAACTTATTTTCATACACTCTAACTACAACACACTTGAATGATGTTCTATCATCTTCACAAATTTAACTCTTCATGCATGCTTATTCATTCAGGTCTGCATATATGATTATAAAGTTTACCTAAACTATCATGGGAAATAGTCCAACAGACGACCCTTGTGATACCTTGAACGGGCAATTGTCTGCTCAAGACTGTCACCATCATATGATCCCAATCCTTGCCCCATTACTGAAAAGCGGCAAAGATTGATCCATTTAACTAATTGATAAACAGAATATCACGATAGAAGAAAAAAAGAGAGACTATCTGAATAAAGCATCAAGCATAAAGGTCATGCTTTGCCCAAGCCTGATGAGTTATTTTTCCTTTCTGGTGAAGTTGATGTTTTCAGCAGAAATCACACGAGTTGCAGTAATGGACCTTATGGTTCTGCAACACATACCATAGCGATCGCAATGATGAGCCAACATCAAACCAACTTCCATCATCAGCTTCCCAAGAGCTTTAAATGCTACAAAAGAAAGGGAAAGAAGCAATTCTGTAAACAGTCTAGTTCCCAAGTATGAATGTGAAAATGTAAAGGAAAAAGAAACAGATTGGAGTCACATCTATGGCTTACCGAATGCATCAGTCATACCTATCTCAAGTTCAGGAAGATTCTCATTTGGCCATATATTTGGTCGGCAAATATGATGGATACCTGCAGGTTAAACATCATCAGAGGTTTAAAATGTTAAATCAAAGTATTGGACCATGACAGAAATCAAGATGTCAGTTCCATGCTAGAAACATTTTACCTACTTACAAGCACATCAGCAGTAGTAGGGACATCCAAAACAGGGTTCGCATAAAAGGAACCTTTAAATGTGTCTGCATGCAGTAATCATAGTTTATCTTAGGAAAAAAAAATGATGCACAACACTCATGGGAGCCGAGCAGAGCTCACAAATAGCCTCATGGTAGGAATGAGATTCGTGTCCCAAAACTTGTTTTCTTTGCAGCAGTTTTCATGGATGAAACAATAGAATATCTCACGGAATGGACAAGTGTTTACCGAGTTTCCCAGACTCGAGTTTCTCCTTCCCATGACTCCACCCAAAGTTATATCTGCAAAAGACAAGTGCATATAAGCTAGTGGTGGCAATCCTAATGAAATTCTTGACAAACAAGCCCGACCTGCTATCTAGATCTTCAAGCTGTTTCTTCACCTCTTCAGGAAGGTTTGCAATCCTGACAAACAAGCAAGCAAGAATAAAACTGCAGCAACCTTTTTCTTAGCTCTAGAAACCCAGGTACCTGCGCGGAACAAGATCAAGACAGTTATTACTATGCCATTCGGTTCAGGAATGGACTCAACCCACATGATTCAAAATCATGATTCACACGATGCAGTCAGTCAGTCCACAATGCTTGATACTCACATCGGCAATGGTGATGATGCCGAGCCCATGGGGACCTAGGCCTTCCTCGATCTTGCCACCGAGGTCCTTGTCCGTCTCCTTCGCACGCCCACCCGCCGCCGCCGAACAGCACGTTGTCAGAATCACGGCAAATCTCACTCACACACACTCCCAAGACGACAACACTCAACACCGGTGAAGAATGGAAGATTACCCTGAGGTCGGCGAATGGGATGGTGACCTTGGTCACCGGGCAAGAAGAAGAAGCAGATGTAGGTACCAAAACTTAACAAATCAAGATCTGGAAATGCAATGAAAAGAAGCAGATGAGAACGAGGACTCAAAATCCGAGAGGATGGAGATGCGATTGAGAGAGAGGTGAGATGGCAGCTCAGAGAGAGAGGAGACAGGAGAGGGAGGGAGGGAGGAGCGGTGCTTCATGTGGCGAAGTTAGATGGGGGCGGCGGCGGCGCAATGAAGACGCGACTGAGGGGTTGAACGAGAACGAGCCGAGGGTTACTCCATGAGAGTCGTAGAAAAAAGGAGCCGAAATTGTTAGGCTTTCTGGCACACCTCGATGCGGTCCATTCTATAAAAAATACATAGAAGGTATACATGCAGGCAGGGTCCACGCTTTAAAGCAACCAATGAGAACACAGCAATAAGCTGAGCCGGCGCACCTATAAACCATTGTGCATTTCAGGGTGTCCATCCTCCTGACGACCATGGTCCTGCGTTTTTTTTACGGACCGGTTACCGGCCGGTTTGACCGGTTACCGGACTTACCAGTCCGGTCCGGTAGCAAAATCGGCCGGTAAACCGGTCAAAACCGACACATGCATTAGCGAAAAAACCGAAACCGGCCGGTTTTACCGGTAAATCGGTCCGGTTTTTTTTAAAAAAAACCGACCGGCCGGTTCGCGGTAAAAAAAACACAGCCATGGTCGTCCTCGGAATGGTCTCCATGAAGGGCTACAAGCCCTCGCTCGTCGCCTCCCTCTCCGCCGGTCCCGACCACAGATTCGAGAGTGCTGCGCTCGCTATCTTCGCCCTCATTGGCATCCCGCAAGCCGTAAGACGACATACATTTTGTTTCGTTTTGCACTGGATTGGCTTACATTATTTGTGGATGTACTCCTTTCTTTATTGGATTGCATTGTATGCACGCAGGTGCTGTTCATTGTACCTTGTGCCGTGGCATCTGAGGTTGCCGCTAAGGAGGGTGGTGGCCAAGGTCTCACCCTTGGCATCCTCAACATTGCCATCGTCCTTCCACGGCTGGTGATCGCGCTCAGCGCAGGACCCATTGACGGCGCCTTCAACAAAGGAAACGCCCCGGCCTTGGGCATCGGCGCCGTCTTCGGTCTCATCTGCGCAGTCCTGGCGCTCGTCCTCCTCCCAAAGACGAGAGGTGTGTTCAACGTCACCGTCATGGCGGGAGGCCACTGATCTCCAGGCCAGTCCGAAATTCAGAATCTAGTTCTTGGTTTCCGCAGCTAACACAGGGTATCAACGCAAAGACCAACAAAGATCTAAAAAACGCAGTTCCTACCGGACATGTCCTGGTTGAACGAAACAACAAAGAGCAACTTTGGGAGAAAGATCAATAGCTACCAAACGGTGTCCAAAAATCTTGAAAGACACCTTAAATTCTCAACAAACTCTTGGGAATACCCAAAGACATGAACAGGCATGAATTTTCAGCATATTACTCTGCTTCTTGCCATCATGTAGCTTTTTTTCTTGGGTCTGAACTGAAATGAGGACATGCCGTTCTTACTAACAACAAAAATACTATTGCAAATTAGTATATTTGGTCGTATTAAATCTTTGTGTGATCATAGAACAAGGAGTATGCAGTACCTACTACAGTACATGAATAGCAGAATAAGTATAAATACTGTAACTCAATGTAAAAATGGTGGTAATGAATAGCACGAAACACATCAAAATTTAGTACTGTACATAATAAAACTCCAAGCAGGAAGCAGCAGTTGCGGTGAAGAACATCAGGCAGCTTTGGCGAGCTGGCCGAGCTCCCTGTCAATGGCCACCTTGAGGAAGCTGCCCTCCTCGACGACCATCTGCACGCGGAGGAAACCCAGCCCGTTGGCCACGGCGAGCATCACCTCCTTCATCTCGGCACGGAATTCCTGCCTGTCAACCTTGCCGCTCCCGTCCCTGTCGAACCTTGCGAACAGGCCGCGGTACAGCCCAGCGAGCTCGTCGGGCGCCACCGCGACCTCGTCCACGCCGAAGTGCTTCCCCAGCACCCGCAGGCTCATGAGTTCTCCGGCCATCTCGGTATAGGTGAGCAGGCCGTCGTGGTCGGCGTCCAGCGCGGTGAACCGGCCGTCCACCGAGGAGTTGAAGGCGCCTTCGTCCTCCACGAAGCTCCGGACAGTGCTCCCGTCCAGGATCTCCACGCTCATTTTCAGATTCTCTCTGTTCTTGGGATGTGTTCGTGTTTGTGGAAACGTGAGAGTTTGCTCTGTTCTGAGCTCTGTGGCTGGTGAGATGGTAAGCACGATCAGCGTCCGGGTATTTTATAGGGTCGCGGCTCGTGTGCGGGTCATACGATTGATTGGCCGTACCTGGAAAGCGCGTCTGGGCCGACGGTTTTTGCAGATGGGTTGGGCTGGGCCGCTGGGTTTTGACGCTGGTAAGTTCGTGGTCATGTTTCGTGGATAAGATGTTCGAAATTTCGGGTAAATTCCTGGATACGTCCTCACAATATACTCAATAACATGAATATCATTTTGTGAATCATAAAATTCCATTATTCGATGCACGTGCAGTTCAAATTTATATTTTCCAAAAAAATCAAGTAAATAAAATAAATTAACTAAATATATCAAAAAGCTACAAATATGCACCAAATTTTAATATGTAGTTGCAGGTAATGTAGGAGGACTGCACAAAATTTTTAGATGTAAAAAGAAAAAAAAAATAAAATTCTTTGTCCAGTGCTGATCTTGACACTCAGCAAAGAAAGTCTTTGCCGAGTGTCAAACACTCGGCAAAGAAATAAAAAAAAAAAAACCTGTTTGCCGATTGCCTGCTGAGGAAGCACTCGGCAAAGCTTAGAAACCTAACAAATCCCCGGCCCGGCCCAAATTCCCCACGCACGCGACACACACCGCGGCGCGCGATGCGCGCACACACAGCGGCGGCGGCGGCGGAGGACACGCACACAGCGGCGGCGCACGCCCCGTCCGCCGCTCGCAGGCCCCGCCTCCGCCGCCCGCGCAGGCCCCGCCACCCGCGCAAGCCCCGCCGCGCCGCGCCCCGGCGCCCGATCCTCCGCCTCCGTCCTGCTCAGTCCGCGCGCCCGGATCCGTCCGTCGCTTGCGCGAGCGCGCTGAGGAGAGACGGCCAAGCTCGGGGGCGGGTGAGCTCGCCCAGACGGCGGTGGCCTCGTGGCGCGGCGGCTCCGGGAAGCTCTCCCTCCCGCGCCTCCCGACGCTCCGCGAGCCCTACCAGTTTTGCCTCTTCCGCTGGCCCGCCAACGAGTACTCCTACCACCACATCGACCGCGACCGGAACCCGCTCCCCCACGGCAAGCACCGCGTCGCCGTCTCCGCCGACGTCCCCGTCGGCGACCCCGCCCGCCCCGAGAAGATGCACCTCGCGTTCGCGGATGGGGTCGACGAGAAGGAGTGGAAGGAGGTGGGCACGGAGGTGAGCACGTACAAGAAGCAGCACATGTGCGATTGGCCGGCCAACAGCAGCGTCGACTGGAGGGATCCGGGATTCATCTTCGACGGCCTCATGAAGGGATTGGAGCCCGGAAGGAGATACTTTTACGAGGTACAGTAAATTTATCCCAATTTATCCCCTGCTGTAACTTGGAACAGTTCAAATTTTCTGATTTGTATCATTTAAAAACCCAGTATTTTACTTATGTAAGTTAATTTGTCCCAGAAAAGAAAAGGTACTAGCTCCTCTCAAGCCATATATGCTGCTGCAGCAGGATGTTGCAGTTTGGTTACCTGAGGCGCACAAGGGTTGAAATTAATTGTGCTTTACAGTGTTCCTAAGATTATATTGTGTCGATTCAGAAGAATTAGCAGCATAGTACGATTTGTTGATTCAGAATTAGGGGCACAGTAAGATTTGTTATTCACAAGTTATGAGCATTTCAAGATTTCTGTACTGAAGTTGTAGTTAGAATTTGGATCCATGGAATAGCTTTGCTCAAGTGATCTATTCCTTGGTTGGGCTTCACATTGATGTAGCTCGGAATGATCCAACTTTTCCTTATTCTGGGTACTAGTTAATCTCCATATCAATTTGTTCAATAATTGAAGATTTTACTTTTATCAATTTGTCTCGGGAAAAGGCGTTATGTTTTTCTGCCATATAAGCTGCATCAAATCAAGTTAGTGTAGTCATGTCGTGTGCAGTCTAGCATTTGAGTTCTAGAGTGGACCAAATGGATTACTGTGTGGCAAAGATGGGCTTTTTGTGGATCCATGCTACATGACTTAGTAAGCTTTTGGTCTATATATTGAAAATATGAATGGAGAGAGGTTATGAAAGGTAGAGCCATGTTACTTTACTGTCAGTTTTTTCTCTAGTTCAACTGGCTTGTTAGTTTGTTTCACATGAGGGGTATGATCTTGCAGTTTCTGAGAGTTTCTGAGTGTAGGTTTCTGAGAGTTTACTAGATTGTTAGAAGGCTCAGTAAGCACTAAGAACTACTGGTTGAGTGAAGAGTTTTAACAGGAAATTGCAATTCTAAAAATTTGAAGTTTTGTTCTTAATGCAGGTTTGTTGTAGGCAGTCATGGTCTTCTCAAGGTGTTCCTAGAACTTCTTAAGAGAATATTCCCAAGGTTAGTGAGTCACTCTCTGAAATAATTAGCATTTTGATAACTAACAAGGTGTCAGATCTCAACTGTTATCTTAATTCTTTCGGTTCTTATGATCAGTTTACATATAGTTCAAAACTCTTTCTGTGATAATGCACTACTGGATAGGATTCTTCTCTTTTTCAAGTACATTGCTTCTTTGAGAAAGTAAAATTCCTTTTGTTTTACTGAACACCATGTATGCCTGCTATACACTGGGACACTAATAAGAGGAAGGTCCTACTACAGCTTGGTACAGTTACATTTTAGAGCAAATCTTTTTGTTCTATTTTGCCGATTCACCAATATACTTGCGCTGCTACTTTGCACTCCTTTGTCAGATAATGACACTACAACTGAATATCTATCCACAGATATGTATGGACTCTGTTATGAGTTCAGTGCTACAAATTGGTCCAGCCGAACATGAAATTGGCTCAATGTGTTGATGTGCTTAGTTCAAATTCATGGCTAATATTTCTTTGAGACAGTACACTAACCAACAAGTAATAAGTTTGTTCTAATCTAGCAAAATGATTCAGTGGGTATCGATCACAATATCTGTTATTACCTCTCAAAGATGAAACAAGTATGTATGCACATTGCCTCTCTGATACTTCAGCTGCTAGGATTAGCCTTTCTTTAGATACTTCAAACAAGGACTAGTTTGATGTTAAGTGACAGTACATGTATAATGTACTTGTTCGATACATGAATCAATGTAATGCGATCACTTTTGAGAGGAGCCTTTGCAAGCTTGCATATTTTTTTTCTGTGCAAAACTAGCATCAATATGGCTGTGGTATAGTGTACTAGAGACATTTAGAACAAGATTTTATTGGCCTTGCTAAAATATGTTTGTTCCTGCAGTTGATACTTTGATGGCACGTGCATGTTGAAAAAAGCCAAATTGCTGATATGTGCCTTGACCTGTACAAAGAATATGGCACCACAATGGCTGGCCTTAAGGTACAACTCATATTCTCTGCAGCCATTAGGCTACGAATTTGATAATGATGAGTTTCATGCAACTGTTCATGGTACCTTGCCATATTACAATCTGTGGCCTGATCCTGTTTTGAGGACTTTCCTACTTTCGGTTCCACAGATAAAAGTAGTATGAAAAGCAACCAGTTTTTTGTTTTCTTGTATTATGAAATATGTTTGGAAAAATGGTCACAGAGAGCATTTTTATCAACCTACAATTGGTTAATGCAGAAATGGCTTTAATCGACCTTTTTTATGCTGCAGTTCATTCTACAAATAACTACGCAGCTGCTTCTGAGAGACTTGGGCTTCTCCTGCTATACAAGATCAGCAACTTGTTTGAAAATGTTTGTGTTGAAGGTGGTTCATTGTTATCAAATTTGTAGGCTTCACATGCTGTCCGAGTTTGATGAATTGTTTGTTGTTTACTAATTTTCAATTTTATAGGTTGCAAAGATTTTTTTTTAAAAAAATTAAAATTTTGCGGAGTGCCGGGCACGGCGGCACTCGGCAAAGATTTTTTTAAAAAAAAATAATTTCTTTGCCGAGTGCGGGCACCGTGGCTCTCGGCAAAGAATTTTCAAAAAAATAAAATTAATTTCTTTGCCGAGTGTTAGGCACGGCGACTCGGCAAAGAATTTATAAAAAAAAAATCTTTGCCAAGTGCCGCTGGGCCCGGCACTCGGCAAAGCCGCCGTCCACCGGTGCCGGCGCCGTGACGGCTACTTTTCTTTGCCGAGTGCCAGCTCGGCACTCGGCAAAGCCTTTGCCGAGTGCCCGATAAAAGGCACTCGGCAAAGAGCCCTTTGCCGTCAAAAAATTCCCCGAGGGTCCATTGCTGAGTGCGGCACTCAGCAAAGCCTTTGCTGAGTGTAATATAGGCTTTGCTGAGTGTCGCTGGCGCTCGGCAAAGAAGGCGAATCCAATAGTGTATATTGCATATTATGTCAGTGTTTAAGTTCTTGCCATTGCTTGCTCAAGTAAATTAGGAACAAGTAGCTAGCAGGCTCTACACGCAAGCACAATTCAAAAAAAAAAGGAAAAGAAAAAGAAAAATGAACTGCTACATAACATTTTCAGAGAAAATTAACCAGTTTTGCAAGGCATAAACAGGCCTGTGTCGATCCAGGCCCATTAGCAAGCTGCAAGCCCACGCAAGCCGGCAATTGTTACCATAAAAAACAATAAAAAAGGAACACGTCAGCAGGGCGCTGCTTGAGGTTGACACTGCTTGTCTGACTACTACTCCCTCTCGTTGCTATCTGCAGCAACCAGCTACGATGGCGGACTACGTGTATGGCCCCGGGCGGAACCACCTATTCGTGCCGGGTCCCGTGAATATCCCAGACCCGGTGATCCGCGCCATGAACCGGCAGAACGAGGACTACCGCTCGCCAGCGATCCCAGCTCTCACCAAGGTCCTCCTTGATGACGTGAAGAAGATCATCAAGACGACCACCGGCACGCCCTTCCTGATACCGACGACGGGCACCGGCGCGTGGGAGAGCGCGCTGACCAACACGCTGTCCCCGGGGGACCGCGTCGTCTCCTTCGCCATCGGGCAGTTCAACCTGCTGTGGATCAACCAGCAGCAGCACCTGGGCTTCGACGTCGACATAATGGAGAGCGAGTGGGGCCACGGCGCCGAGCTCGCGGTGCTCGAGCGCAAGCTCCGCCACGACACGCGCCACACCATCAAGGCCGTGGCCATCGTTCACAACGAGACGGCCACGGGCGTCACCAACGACCTCGCCGCCGTGCGCGCGCTGCTGGACGAGTACGCCCACCCGGCGCTGCTGCTGGTCGACGGCGTGTCGTCCATCTGCGCACTGGACTTCCGCATGGACGAGTGGGGCGTGGATGTGGCGCTCACGGGCTCGCAGAAGGCGCTATCGATACCGACGGGCATGGGCATCGTGTGCGCCAGCCCGAAGGCGCTGGAGGCCAGCAAGACGGCGAGGTCCGTGCGCGTCTTCTTCGACTGGAAGGACTACCTCAGGTTCTACGAGATGGGCATCGATTCAGCTGCTCTATGGCCTTCGCGCGGCGCTTGACCTCATCTTCGAGGAAGGGCTCGATAATGTCATCAGGAGGCACAACCGCCTTGGAACAGCCACCAGGTTCATTACTTTGGTGTGTTCTTGCATGCCCACCAGATGCTCGACTCGTGGTCATGGATGCGAAATGTGAAATGAATGCAGGTTCGCCGTGGAGGCGGGGGGCTCAAGAACTGCTGCCAGAAGGAAGAGTGGGTCAGCGACACCGTCACCGCCGTCGTCGTGCCGCCCTACATCGACAGCGCCGAGATCGTCAAGCACGCGTGGAAGCGGTACAACCTCAGCCTTGGGCTCGGCCTCAACAAGGTCGCCGGCAAGGTATTCAGGATCGGCCATCTCGGCAACCTCAACGAGGTACTTTACGATTCTAGCTGTCCACTGCAGTTTGCAACATTGCAGCTGCAACTGCTGGGATGCCTGAGTGGCGTGGAGATGGTGCTGAGGGACGTGGGGTACCCGGTGAAGCTCGGCAGCGGCGTGGCGGCCGCTGCAGCGTACCTCTCGAATTCCACTCCTCTCATCCCATCCAGGATCTGAGAACAATGCAAGGACGGCAGCGCAAAGGCCAGCCGGCCGGCGACGACGAGCACAAAGTGTGCAGCTCCGCGCTCTGCTGCCTTGCATCGCGGATGGCAACCTGCAGTAGCGAACTGTTGGCTTTGGCTATACTCTCTGTATGTAAAGTAAAATTTCCACGCTCAACTGTTGCTACGGAGAATAATTTTGTGAATATAGCTTTAATTAAACTTCAAATTAATCTCCATGTATAGCCCTGCCCAGATTTAACTATATTTGATTATAGTATCAATCATCTCTGCTTCTTGCCATCACATAGTTTTTTCTTGTGTCTGCACTGAAATCAGGCCATTCTTTCTTTTTGACGAAACAGGCCATTATTTCTTACTAACAAATAGAATACTCTTATAAATTAGTATATTTGCTCCTATTAAGTCTTTGTGATCATAGGACAGGCAGTACTTAAATCAGGCCATTCTTTCTTACTAACAAAAAGAATACTCTTACAAATTAGTATATTTGCTCGTATTAATTCCTTGCACTTACTACAGGAATAAAGTCTTACAAATCCTCTGTAACTCAATGTATAAATGGTGGTATCGAATAGTACGGCGCACATCAAAATTTAGTAATGGACTGAATACTCGAAGCAAAGTACTGGCTGTTGCGCTGAAGAACTTCAGGCAGCTTTGGCGAGCTGGCCGAGCTCCCTGTCGACGGCGACCTTGAGGAAGCTGCCTTCGTCTAGGACCATCTGCACGGGCAGGAAACCCAGCCCGTTTGCCACTGCGAGCATCACCTCCCTCATCTCCGCCCGGAACTCGTGCTGGTCCACCATGCCGCTGCCGTCCCTGTCGAACCGCGCGAACATGCCGTGGTACAGCCCTGCGAGCTCGTCGGGGTCTACGGTTGCTTCGTCCACGCCGAAGTGCTTCTCGAGGACTCTGAGGCTCATGAGCTCCCCGGCCATCTCGGCGTAGGTGAGCAGGCCATCGTGGTCGGCGTCCAGCGCTGCGAACCGGCCGTCCACCGAGGAGTTGAAGGCGCCCTCGTCCTCGACGAAGCTCCGCACCGTGCTCCCGTCCAGGATCTCCACGCTCATCGTCGGATTCTCTTGGTGTTCTGGGACGTGTTGGTGTGAGAGTTTGCTCTGCTCTTGGCTCTGCCTGCTGAGAATGAGATGGTAAGTGCGGTCAGACGTCCTGGTCTTTTATAGTGTCGCGAGCGGGTCAAACGCTTGGCCATTCGGCCGTGCGTGGAAGGCACGTTTGGGCCGATGGTTTTTGCTGACGGGTTGGGTTGGGCATCGGCCTGTGGAGAAAACGTGTGCATGTCGGTGACGGTTGTCAGTTGTCGCTCCGTGTCGTCGCGGCCGCCGTTATCGCTCCTCAGTGCAGCGAAGTCGCTGGCCTTAGCTGCTCCATTGCTCGCGTGGCCCACCACCGAGTGTAGCCGCGGCCGGTGTTGGTCATGGCCCACCGCCCCGCGTGGCCGCCGCCGGTGCCATACGTGGCCTGCCGGCTGCTACACAAACACAACCTACCTCTACTCACACACGAAGGCACCTCTACTCAACACACGAACGCACAGAAGTAGGCTTGATCGATTTCTCCAATTTGGAGGTACAAGTGATATTTCCTCTAAGGATGAACCTAACCCACCTACTCTCCAAACAAAACAGGCAAAAAGGGGACGACCCAACCCAACCCAACTTGAAGGGGAAAGATGTCCGTAATTTCCGGATCCTCCGTTAAGGCGATTTTGGCGTTCGTCTCGACGACGAAAACTCCGACCCCGATCTAGATCGTCTTGCCGGCGATCTTGATCTTGCTCCACCGCTGGCCACCGCGGTCACGGTGTCCACGCCTCCTCTTCACCATCGCAGTGTGGAGAGGACCACCGCAAATCGAAGGTTAGCCGTCAAAGGCGCCGTCGACGCTCACTACCGCTAGGGTTTGCCGCTTAGGTTCTCTCTGGGTCGGTTCTTGATCTGTGGCTACGCCATCTGAAGCGTAGGCCGCGTTGTTGTGCCGTTCCGGATCGCGCATGGCGTCAACCGGAAGCGGAGGATCGGGGGTGGAGGGAAAACCCAAAACCCTAATGTGGCGGACCTACTCCGAAGCTCCGTGGCGACGGAGGATGAGGGAGCCGTCCTGGAGTTCAGTGACGATGAAGCAGAAGAAACCAAGGCGCCTGTGGAGTGGGCGTTGTATGGAAAAGTGCTATCCCCGATCCCGGTGCATGTCAGCACCGTGAGATCGGCCATGAAAGCGGCCTGGAGAAACCCGGTCGGCTTCAAGGTGCGTGCTTTTGGTGACAAAGAAGCTAACTTGTTCGTGGTTGAGTTTGGGAGCAGTCGAGATATGGAGAGAGTCCTGGCTGGAGCACCATGGATGGTGGGGAAGTACTCGGTGCTACTCCAGGAATATGATGACAAGCTTACTGCAGCAGATATCAAGTTCGACCAAGTGGAGCTTTGGGTTCGCATCCTAAACCTCCCCATGGGATGGATGAACCGCTCAAGGGGGTCTAGGGCTATGGATTTGATAGGCAAGGTAATTCATATGGATGTTGATGAAGATGGAAAAGCTAGTGGAGCTTTTCTTCGTGCCCGTGTAGCAGTCCAAACTGAAAAGCCAGTGAGAAGGGGTGTTCTGCTCCGTATCAACAAAGCCGAGGAACCACGTTGGTTCCAAGTACAGTATGAGCGTTTGCCCTATATTTGTTATCATTGTGGTGTGATGGGGCATTCAGATATTGATTGTCTGAATCCAGCTGAGCGTGGTGCAGATGGAAAGTTACCATACGATGTCAATCTGCGTGCTCCGGAGGAGAGGAAGAAGCGTCTGCAGTCCTTTGCAGCTGCTGCAGCAGATTCTTATGGCAGTGGTTCATCCTCCGGGCCTCGGCAGCCGGCTTTCTCTAACCGATCGGGGGGACGCAGCTCGAAAGCGGCTAGTGGTTCCCGTCACTCGGAAAGCCAAGTTGGGGACTCGGAAGATCCTGATCCGGAAATTCAGTCTCCGCTGAAAGATGCAGGTGCGGCAGTGCAAGAACAGGAGACCGGGGGCACGGTGAGCAGGCATCTGTCCTTCCAGGCGATGGAGGAGGATCCTCGAAGTGGACCTCGTAAAAGGAAATCAAAATATCCTTCTAAAGTGGTGCAAACACCTGATCTAAACATCCCCCCTCGGAGGGTCCAGTGCTCTTATTCCCGCGGGCCTGGTAAACTCGAGGGTGACTCAACTTGATGGTGCTGCGGATAGTAGTGGCAGCAGCATGATCAAGAAACTGAAGAAACAGAAGCGGGGAGAATCAACCAGTGCAGGATCGGCGGCGGCTGCGAGCGGCAGTCCCCGCCGGGCACAATGAAACTCATGAGTTTGAACTGTCGGGGCTTGGGGCAGCTCGAGGCAGTTCAAGAAGTTCGTAGCTTGGTAAAGCTACATCGCCCCTGTTTGGTGTTTCTGTCGGAGACACGCCTGTTTAGTGATTCGGTTGTTGTGTTGAAGCAAGATTTAGGCTTACCCAATGGTCTTGGGGTGGGGAGCTTTGGTCGTGGAGGAGGTCTTGCTCTCCTCTGGACAAATGAAGTGTGTGTCAAGCTGGAGAGTTGTGACAAGCTCCACATTGATGTGTCTGTGGTGGATGCAACCACGAATGCAGTACTGTGGCGCTTCACAGGGTTCTACGGTGAGCCGAGGAGGGAACGTCGGGCAAGAAGTTGGGAGTGCTTGAGCTTTCTGAACTCTCGAAGCGATGCTCCTTGGTGCTGTGCTGGTGATTTCAATGAGATACTTGAAGCTTCAGAACAGTTTGGGGGTGTTGTGAGGCCGGAGGCTCAAATGGATGGTTTCCGTGGTGCTGTTAGTGAGTGTGGGTTCCATGACTTGGGTTTTATTGGGCTACCCTACACATGGGATAACCGGCAAGGGGATGGACATAATGTCAAAGTTCGTCGGATAGGGCCTTCGTCAATGAGGCCTTCTCGGATCTATTTGGTGACACAAAGGTATGGCATGTGCAAACGACTGAATCTGATCACTGCTGCCTTATCATTGAGTGCCACCGAAATCATAGAAATTGAGGGAGAAGAAGAAGGAATTTTAGATATGAAAATATGTGGCGCCGTGACCCGACGTATATGAATTTCATTACAGAATCTTGGGGGCCGGCTGAAAATGTGCAGAATATGAATGAGTTACAAAATATCTTGGATAGGATGCAATCATCCATCCAAGAGTGGGAACACTCGGTGTTTGGGTCGGTAAAACAGGAGCTGAAGGAGCTGCGCAAAGATCTGGAGGTTGAGCGCAGAAACACAATGTTTACTGGCCCATCGAGAAGAGAACGACAGATTATGTCAAGGATCTCTGAGATGCTTGCAAGGGAGGAGATGATGGAAAAGCAACGGTCAAGAGTTGCTTGGCTGAAGGATGGTGATCGTAACACAAAATTTTTTCAGGCGAAATGCAAAGAGCGGGCCAAATGCAACCGCATCAGTGCACTTCGTAATGAGGAGGGGGTCCTGGTCACAGATCAGAAAGACCTGGAGGACCTAGCTAATGACTTCTATAAATCACTTTTCAGTGCCCAACCTGATCTGGATTGTGATGGAATCCTGAATCATGTCCCGGCCAAGGTCACAGAAGGCATGAACATACTGTTGGATGCACCGTATACTGCTGATGAGGTGCAGCGTGCTCTAAGCATGATGGGGGCAAGCAAGGCCCCGGGACCTGATGGTTTTACTGCTGGATTTTTTCAGCACCATTGGGAGGTGGTAGGAACGAGTGTCACAAATGCTGTCCTTCACTTTCTGAATGGTGGAGCTTTGCCGTCAGGGGTCAACAACACTACAATCGTGCTGATCCCAAAGACAAAAAATCCACAGGATCTGAAGAACTTCCGGCCCATCTCATTATGCAATGTTATTTATAAGATTTGCTCGAAGGTTCTAGCTAACAGATTGAGGGTTTTCCTAGATGAAATTGTTTCCGCAGAGCAAAGCGCCTTTGTACCGGGTAGGCTGATCACGGACAATGTCCTGGTGGCCTACGAGTGTGTTCACTATCTAAAGAGGAAGAAGGGACAACGTGGTGCTTGTGCTGTGAAGCTTGACATGGCAAAAGCTTACGACAGGGTGGAATGGCCCTATCTTCATGGGGTCATGAGGCAGCTGGGTTTCTCGGAACAATTCACGACAACGATCATGAGATGTGTGACCTCGGTTTCGTTCTCGGTACGTGTTAATGGCTCTCTATCAACTCCGTTCACCCCAACTCGTGGATTACGGCAAGGAGACCCAATATCACCGTACCTGTTCCTTCTTTGCTCGGAGGGACTTTCATGTCTATTGAAGTCGGTTGGCCCGGTGCATCTCTCAAGAGGAGTATGTGTGGGTATACACGCACCTTGGGTTTCTCATTTGTTGTTCGCGGATGATAGCATCGTGTTTTCGAAGCATCGGCGCGAGGGCTGAACGTCTTCAAGACATCTTAGATACTTACAAAAAAGGATCGGGCCAACTTGTGAACAAGGAGAAGTCGGCTATCTTTTTTAGTGCTAATTGCCAAGCGTAATACAAAATTCAGATGTGCTCTACTCTGATTGAGAGGGAAGCGTTGGCGGAGAAATATTTGGGGCTCCCAACGGCGATTGGTCGATCAACGAAGGAAGCTTTTGAATATATGCCAACAAGAATCAGAAACCTTGTGGGTACCTGGGCTGGGAAAGAGGCTAGCGGTGCGGGGAGAGAGGTGCTGATCAAATCAGTTGCGCAAGCTGTGCCTACCTATCCTATGAGCTGTTTCCTGGTTCCAAGGACACTTGCAAGAAGATGAGATCCACTATATCCAACTACTGGTGGGGGGGGGGTGCTGCAAATAGCAAACGTATGCATTGGCAACGCTGGGAGCTCCTCAATCGACCAAAGAAGGATGGTGGGATGGGTTTTCGTGATCTGCACACTTTCAATCTTGCGATGCTTGGGAAACAGGGATGGAGGCTAATCAATAATCCAACGTCGCTGTGTGCACAAGTTCTAAAAGGAAGGTATTTTCATGATACAGATTTCCTGAATGCTTCTCGGAAGAAACATGCCAGTCAGACGTGGTGAGCTATTCTAGCTGGCCACGAGGCTCTGAAATTGGGGCTAGTGAGACGAATTGGGGATGGAAGGTCTACGAACATCTGGCATGATCGGTGGATTCCCAATCACTTTGAGGGAACACCACTGGTTGTCCCGGATGATCCACCAGTCACTATGGTGTCCGAGCTGATCGATGACGACGGCAATTGGGATCACGATCTGATCAAGCAGCTGTTTGCAGGAGTTGATGCCCATGCTATCCTCCGAACTCCCATCAGAGGGGCAGGTGTTGATCAGTGGGCTTGGCAACTGGAGACCCATGGGAACTACTCGGTCAAGTCAGCATACAGACGTTTGTATGAAGTGCATTGCCTTCAAGGAGAGCAGTGGATGGCCTCATCCTCTGGTGACCAGACCTGGAAGCGCATTTGGCGCCTCTGTGTTCCACCCAAGGTCAGGGTTTTCTGGTGGCGAGTGGTGAACGGCTTCCTGCCAGCTAAAAGCGTCCTTCACAGGAGGCACATGGAGCCATTGCCGAACTGCGCAACCTGTGGTGCTGATGAAGAGTCGATCAAGCATGTACTTATGGACTGCACGATCGCTCAACACTTCTGGAGAGAAACTCGAGCCCTTACTGGTGTCAAACTCCCGTGGCTGCACAACCAGACATGGGCAAGAGATCTTATCGACCCGACCGTGTGTCCGGAGAGGGATGCTGCGATCATCTTGTGCGGCATGTGGTCGCTGTGGATGAGCCGAAACAAGAGGAACCATGGTGAGTCTGAGATCCCGGTACGTCAAGCTGTGGAGTGGATCAAGGATACGGCTTTCGATCTGTGGCAAATTACTCACCCAGTGAAAGAGCAGAAACCACCTCCCCCTCGGCAGCAATGGCAGCGGCCTCCTCCAGGATGGGCCAAAGTCAATGTTGATGCCTCATTCCTATCCGATCAGGGGCGCGGTGCATCTGGATCAGTGATCAGAGATGAGCTTGGCCGATCATGTGGTGGAAGATATGTGTGGTACGACCACTGCCTCAGTGCCCTGTCAACAGAAGCTGCAGCTTGCCGCGATGGCGTCCAGTTAGCATTAGACCGAGGAGCTCGACGTCTGGTCTTGGAGACGGACTGTCAAATTCTTGTCAACCTGTGGGAGAAGCGCCAGACACAACACTCTGAAGTTGGCCCTATCCTACAGCAGATCGATGATCTCAGTCGGCTTTTAGATGAGTTTGTTTTCCAATTTGTTAGTAGAAATTGTAATTCTCTTGCACACATGTGTGCAAAGCTTGTAACCCAAACGAACCCGGTTGTGGAGTGGCAAATACCACCTCCGGCTCTTTGGGATATCCTAGCGATCGAATGTAATTCTGATACTCATATATGAATGAAGCCGGCTGTTCCTCAAAAAAAAAAAAAAAAAAAAAAAAAAAAAAAAAAAAAAAAAAAAAAAAACCCAACCCAGCTTCAACCTTGGAACCGGTGGACTTGCTAGTGATGAGCGCGTGACGGTAGAAGAATCAACACACACATGGTTATGCACTTTCTATAAAATTAGTCAAAACTAGAAAAGTTTGACTTAGGACGAAACTTAAACACATTACATTTTCTAATAGAGGGAGTATGTTAAGTGTAAACATAGTAATGGTGTATGTTTAGGTAAAATACACTCTAGAATACACTGTAGATCGACATATACACATCATCTATGTGGCACAAAACTATAGTTCCTCGCTGAAAATACATGGTTACTATAGATGTGTTCATCATCTGAGCAAACACACAAAAAAAAAACATTAAGTTAACGAGCCATACTAGATGATGCCACAAATTCTTGCTCCAAGCTGTAGCACCCAGACATCATTGGAACTACTAAATGTGTATCATTGACAGGCACATCAATGTGTTCATGTGCGTATTTAGTTTCTGGGCGTAACAAAGGTTCAATTTCTCCATCCTTTTCAATTAAAAGATGTGTTTTGTTCCTTAGCCTCTTTGTTCTTAGAAACTGTAATCTCATATCTACTTCTTTCATACTTGGTCTCTGACCTCCTTTGGATCTTAAGCACGCTTCTATAATTGAGGCAATATCATTAATCTCTTCTTGGTCTGCCTCTTCCATAACTTGAGAATCTATTATTTCCATGGGAGCCCCTTCTTGTAGTCCTTTAACGAAGTAATGAGCTAAGCTTTGTTTTGCGCCCGATTCATCGATAAAAATTGGCCTCTTTCTTGTCAAAAGTTCCACAAGTATCACTCCTAAACTATACACATCACTCTTCTCAGTTAGTTGACCTGCATGATAATACTCTGGGTCTAAGTAACCAAAAGTGCCTTGGACAATTGTCACCACATGTGTTTCATCAAGTGAAAGAGATCTTGAAGTACCAAAATCAGAAACCTTTACAATGAAGTTGTCGTCCAAGAGTATATTGGAAGACTTCACATCTCTATGGAAAATTGGTATTGCAGCAGCTGAGTGTAGATAAGCAAGTGCTCCTGCTGCTTCCAGTGCAATCCTAATTCGATCATCCCATGATAGCAAGCATTTTATTGCAATATTTTCATGAAGAATACCATATAGAGTGCCATTCGATATGAACTCATAGACTAGCAAGGGTACTTCATCTTCGAGGCAACAACCAAAAAGTTTCACCACATTGCGGTGAATGATTTGAGACAAAATAGCAACCTCATTGATAAACTGATCTATCTCTATTTGCTCCACTATTTTGGACTTCTTTATGGCCACGACACGTTGGTCAGACAAAATCCCTTTATAAACTGTTCCATGCCCTCCTTGACCTAGAACACGAGTAGCATCAAAGTTGTTGGTTGCTTTCTCTAGTTCATCCAAAGTGAATATCTTTGTTTTGTTTGCAGTGCTTTCATCCGATATTAGCTACTCCAAGACTAGACCTTGATTTTTCTTGAAGTACGCTCTTCGGATTTTCCTCTGGATATCTTTTTTCCACCTACCAGTGAGTACAATCACACCAAGTGCAAAACTTATGGATTCAAGACCACAAGCAAGCCCAATTGCAATCCCTACATCCATATTAAATGTGAACGTAAATATTTTGCATTTTTAATTTTGATGGATAAATCATGACCCACCGAGAATTAGATTACGCTGCTTAGCTGACATGGCACACTTTTGTTTCTTTGGATCATACTCTTTCCCATGACGGCAATGTGTACAATTGAAGCCTCCATCAAAATTGTGGCATATTCCATTGCATTTGTTTGGAATAGCGCACTCATCAATATCTGTATCAGCAAGATGGTTATAAAGTTTGGTGATGCAAGTAAAGCATGCATACATTTATTGTCCTTCAAAGAAAAGTAACATGATGTGTGATCATGTAGAACAGTTGGTGGCGCAGGTTGTTGTCAGATCCTTTATTTGTCGACAACAACATAGTTACTGGATCTGTTCTATTTACAAATAAAATCACCCCTTTTATATGTCATTAACAAATAGTCAATAACCCTACAAATCTATATCTAAGTAACTTGCTTTTGCCCGAAACATAATATAAAGTAAACCCTAATTTTTCATACAACTTACCCCACCTCTATCATTTTGTAAGACATCATAAATTAAGCTTGGACAAATTTGCATCTAATTACCTATATGTGTTATTATAAAAAATAAACTAAAGTAATCCCTTAAATCCACGTATACATTATCTAAATATGTTTTGTAAAAAAGATGTTGTAACCCCTAATACTCTACTAAAATATCCATTCCTACCGCTATAAGTACATATAAAATACTACTCTATGTATCCATGTAATGTGCCACCATATAGACGTGCACAAAGCTATATACAAGCACACATTTCCACGGTTTAACAAGCACAAAAAATATTTCCTTAACAACACATAACAATAGTGACACTAACAATGTACTTAAATTATATTAATAACCCATATTAAATTACATGAGTTGCAACATTAGGCAGTTCACACGTCTTAACTTTAAAATTATTGCATACATACATTTATAGTTCACTTGTAAGAGCAAGTATTATAGCAGGTTGTAAACTGGCTAAATGCTTAGGTGGAGGAGAGAGGAGAGGAGAGAGAGGAGAAGTAGGTTGTAAGCTTACAGCCGGCTTAGACACAAGAACCAAGAAACTCTATGAGGGTTATAGGTGGGCCATGTATTAACTGTGAAGAGGTAACCATTGTATGGGTGTGCTGAGAGAAAGCTGTAAAAAAACCTTACAGCCAGCAGCAGGCTTTATTATTAACCTTGCTCTAAGAGCGAGTATGATAACAGGCTACAAGCTGGCTAAATGCTGATGTGGAGGAGAGAAGGGAAGAAAGAGGACAAGCGGGCTATAAGTTTATAGCCATTTGGGCACAAGAATAAAAAAAACTCTATGAGAGAGACAAGTGGATCCTATATTAATTGTGAAGAGGTAGCCACTATATAAGTGGGCTGAGAGAAGACTCATAAGAATTTTGTAGTCGGCTTATTAGCTATATTATTAGCCTTTCTCTAAGCAATCTATTATTTAAAATGGTGTACTACTATCACGGTCCTAAGGGACCCCCACCCCTCAGAGCGGGCCAAACGGGCCGGCGGGAGCCCACAACCCGGTAGTAGCCAGGGCGCCGCAAGGCGTGCATGCCGCCAGGAGGGGAAACACGGCCAAGGGTGGCGACGTCCCCTCCACCTACCAATTATCCCAAGATGTAGGTAGTTTAGGAAAGATAAAAAATATTTAGTAAAAATAAATAGATAATTGTTTAGGAAAAATAAAAGATAATTATTTAAGAGGACCACCTCTAAAACTAGATACCATTTTCAAAAGATAAGAGGTCCACCTTTAGAAATAGGCCCAAAGCCTGAAATGTCCATTACTTTGTTCGCATGTACACACACGCGCACGTGCACCAAACTTAGGGGTTGGATGCTCCCACAACCATCCCTCTTCCTACTTCCACAGTAGCCTCTCTCTCATCTCTTCTCTCTCTCCTCTCACCAACGCCCTCCACCTTCTTTGATGTGAGAGCTTGTGCTTGTAGTGATGGCCGAAGCTTATGACTGCCTGTGCTCCATGGTGATGCTTGTGATCGCGGGGGCGTATGGGGCTCGTGGCTATGCGGATCAAAGTGTAGGGGTGATGGTCTGCCCATGGAGGCCTGATCAGGCACTACCACCATACTCAAGGTATGAGTGATGAACTCTCTCTCGACTCTCACACTCTATCTCTCTCTCTCTCTCCCTCACTTTCTTTGTAGCGGTCTCGATAGTGGGAAATGACGGTGGCGAGGATGACTTGGGAGGTTGAGCAAGGAGGATGCTAGATTAGGAGGATGGTTGGGAGGACAAGTGGAGAGAATGAGTGGGGAGGTCGATGAGGATCATAGAGGGGAGGATGAGGCCCGATAATGGCTGCATCTATGCTTTTGACATCTGGAGACGAAGGCAAGAATGAACGGTGGATCTCCATGGATGGTGGGAAGGATGGTGGGTGAGCTTGGGAACTTTGGATCTTTGGGGATGGTCGGCAGGCTCGGGTGGCGAATCTCCGAGGATGACCTCAATGGGCGGCCGACGGTCTAGTAGGGTGGACGTTTTTTTTTTTGCTTTGAGTTGCCGAGATGGGCATAACCACCACCTCTCTAATTATAAATGGATTGTGACGCTTAGCAGAGGGAGGTGGGCAATCCACTCCAAAAATCTATTATGCTCATCTCTAAAAAAAATGTTCTGTGGTAGTGCTACTCGAACTCTAAGCACTTGGGCACAATGATAGAACTCTCCTTCCCACACAGGATGTAGGGCTTGATCACCTAAACTAATATAATAATTTGTGTCTCATAGCTAGATACCCCATCGAACTCATGCGTGACACAAAATTTTACTTGTTAATGGGATGAAACACTCACAGTTTTAATCTAACATGAGGATACAAAAATTTGTAACAACTAAGTGAATATTGATAAGTATTAGAGTCATGACACGCGGTATACAATAGTGGCGGATCTAGAAATAGATTCAAGGGGGCTGAACAATCAGTGCTTATATACTTAGGCTCAACAATAAACGTCTTCTTCAACCTCTAGTTGCGCCTCCAACACCTCCTTCTCTTGCTCCATGGTAGAAATTCCTCTTTCCCTCTTTCCTTGGCTGAAATTTATAGGGGGTTGAGGGGGGCTCCAAGGGATTAGCCATAGTAGGAGGGGCTTGAGCCCCTGTCGAAGCGTAGTACCCCGGGTACCTCGCGAGGAAGGGAGAAGATCTAGTCCGACTAGGATTCGCCACATGTAATCCTAATAACATTGCTATCATGTAATCCCACTAGGACTCTTACATTGTAACCGACTATGACTCCTGCCCCTTGGACTATATAAAGGAGGACAGGGCTCTCTAGATCGGCACTTGAACAAGACCTAACGGTCTAAACCCCAAGTGCAAGGAGCAACATACTATCTATGTACCCCAAACTGGACGTAGGACGCCGGTGTTATTCCGACAGACCGAACCAGCGTAAATCATTGTCTTTGCATTTACCATCGAGTTCTGCAGCCGCCGAAGTCCGAACAATCGTCCTGGGTAACCCTGTGACGAGCTACTTGTGATCAAACATCGACAGCCCCCTAGACCCGGTGGTAAATCCGCCCCTGGATACAACCAGACCTAGAATAACTCAAGTTAAAGTTACAACTAATCACATAAAATTTACCTAAGGTGTGATGCACATGGAAAATATGAATATTCATTTGAACGTAGAAAATATGAATATGGATGGAAAAACAAATAATTGGTAGCTGCAACTTTTGTGTATCATGACTAGCTAGAGAATACAATGCAAACTTATTCGTAAAAGTTGGGGGAAGAAAAGTGGATTTTTTGCTAACCAAAATTTACAGCCATGAGAGATGGTGGGCCGCGTTGGTTTGGTTCAGTTGGGTGGGCTAGTCCTCATTTTTTATGGCAGGCGTCCCAAGTGTATCACAAGCGTAGAGAGAGAAAAATAACTAATTTTAATTAGTTGCAGATCTAAATTATCCATAACTTGTAATATTTTTGTCTCTTAAAATTTTAGCATGCGTAATAGTACGTAGATGGATTAGTATTAGCTAGACAAAGAAGAAACTTAGTGCAAATAAGTTTATATAAGAGAGAAATATAACCTGTGCAACCATTTTTAAGGTACGGATTTCCTTGAAAGCCATCGGAACACTTGCAGCGGTACCCATCATGTGTTTTCCCTCGCATGACTTCCTTGCAGAAACTGTTGTCACTGACGCACGCATATGTAGCATCGTTCGGCCTAGCTTCCTGACAAGTTATATTTGCTATTGCCCATTTTATTACTACATACTCCTGAGAGAAATCAAAATTACCATCCACAACCCACTACTACAGAACGCTACTGTAGGGGCGGCTACTGTAGCACTGTACGTAACCATGCTTACAGTGGTCTCCCACTGTAAGGGCGGCTCAACACCAGGGCAGCTCAACACCAGCCGCCCTTACAGTAGACCACTGTAAGGGTGGCTGGAACACCAGCTGCCCTTATAGTGACCTGTTCCAGCCGCCCTTACAGTGACCACTGTAAGGGCGGCTGGAACACCAGCTGCCCTTATAGTGACTGTTCAGCCTCGCCTTACAAGACCACCACGTAAGGGCGGCCGGTGTTCCAAAATTATATAGTATACCACTGTAAGGGCGGCTCAATCTAGAGCCGCCCCCTACAGTGAATTTTTAGCAAAAAAAATAAAATCCAAATCCAAATCTAACCACAGTATATATTATATAATTCGAGTTCAAATTCAAATCTAACAACCACATTTATACATGTATTCATGCACAAACACACAAGCACCATATAAAGACATCATTAGAAGCCGTAATTCAAAAGTTTTACAAGTCCATTACATAGTCATAAGAAACAAGCCATAATCCAAGAAGCTCAATTACATCATTGAACTCAATTACATCATTGACCTAAGGCACTTGGCTCAGTAGTACCGGACAAACTAATCCTAAAAGTAGCAAAATAATACTGCAAGGTTACAGGTGCCTATACATATTCAGAGCAACAAGGGCAATGGAATATACTATATGCCAATGACAACAACTATACGATCATTGGTGCCTACACATGTTCAGAATGCTAATTTATTTCAGATAGTGACTCACTAACCTTGAGAATATTCTCTTAAGAAGTTCTTCGAACACCATGATTGCCTACAACAAAGCTGCATAAGTTAGAAGACTATCAGACAAGTGCTTTGACATTACGGAAGCCTACAAATTAAATTCTTAAACGTAAGGTTCCTCAGGACCAAACTATTCGTTGTCCATTACAAAAAAAGGATTGCAACCTAAATATGAAAGATTTGTCAGAGATAATAAACCATTCGATAGATTTCTTTCAAACAGAAACCATGATTGTCACTGCCTGACTGTGATTGTCACTGCCTGATATTATTTGGAAAAAAAACATGACAGAGCAGCTACATGTTCATAGTTCACTATAGAATTGATTCAGTTATAACTGAAAAGAACTACATGTAGTGCATGTCAAGCTAAGTAGTGCACAACAGAAAAGTAATATGAGTCCAATGTCATGATAAATATAGTGCACGACACAAGTATCCTTACTGCAGATCTGAAATATGCTAGCAGACAACTCTTAAAGGATCCTTATATTGTTCTGTAGTTACCGTTCCATCAACAATACAAGCAAAGAATAGTGTGTTCTGTAGCACACTATAACCAATGAAGTCATACATGAATCAGTGGCCTTGAATAAAACACAAAGTCAGCTGAGAACCTAAGTTGCTAGCTAAGATATGTGTCAGTATGAATCTACTTTCTTCCTAAGTAACACATCAGAGCTAAATGGTGGCCATGTTCTGACCTTGTTGTCCGTCTGTGAGAGCTCAAGTGTTCCTCTAGAGTCCAGACAGGTGCCGGAGTTGGTGGTCCAGAAGCTAGAGTTGCTCAATCCGGTGCTGCAACAACAAAGAAGGGTGCAAGAGATCCTGTAGAAGTAAACTACGAGGAAAATAAGTGTGGAAAGTATCTTACCATGTCACAATGCTTCCTCAAGCAATCCAAGTTTATCTCTATTTTTTCAGCAATGCCTAAAAAAAGTACCAACGTGATAGTGTATTAAGTACGCCCGAAGAGTCGCCCACATCAACTGTGACACTACGTTGCAAAGGTTTGTGAACCTCCTGGCAGATTTTCACACACAGGAACCTCCCGCTGCCACATCATCAAACTCAAAATCCACCTCCATGAAGGTAATCACCTCGTCCTGTTTGGCTGATAAGCCCGCTAACGTTGTTTTGTTACGAGAAAAGAACAGTTCAAGCCAAGAGCACGGAATCAAATGCGCCGTCCATCTGGTCATGAGGCCAACCTGGAGGCAAGCCACTCCATATATGGATGGACGAGAAGTCAATTTCATCTAGTGATTTAGACGCCGAGACCCACTAGAATTGCCTAGGGAGGTCTTATGTGATCAAGCGACCGAGATCATCAACCACATTATCTTGGGCTGCTGCTTCAGCAGGGAGGTTTGGCACATTTGGCTTAACAAGCTGCATCTTCAGGATCTCATCAACGTCGCTGAAGAACCGACTATGGCATGGTGGCTTCGCAGCCGGAAGGGCATCCCAAAGCCTTTGCGACGCGACTTCGACTCGTTGTTTTTTCCTAGTAGGATGGCTACTTTGGAAAGAGAGGAACGCGAGAACTTTTGACTCGGTAGCTTCGTCCCCTCAGCTGGTGGCCGGCAAGATCAAGGATGAGGCGGACATGTGGTGCTTGGCCGGTAATAGGCCGCTGAGGGCGCTATTGGGTTTCATGGGGTGATTTGGGGTCGGTTGCTTCCCGTAGCAAATTTGTTTTCCTGTAACTACAACCACGTGTTCTCGGTTGCAAGGGATTTAATTTTGGTGCTCGGAGTACGGTAACCGCGGGTTAACGTCTCCTGAGGTTATAACTCAAAAACTCTTCCTGCTTAATGAAATACGCGCCTTGGCGTGGTCTAGAAAAAAAAGAATTGCCTAGGGAGGATGCCCTAGACGCCAAGACAGCTAACAACATAGTGTTATTCTTAGGCCTGTTTGGGTGAACTAGAACCAGTGATTAATCGAACTAGTTGGGTTATATGGACTAGTGAACTAACAATAGTTGGGGCTTTGGCTAGTTGTTAGGCCAACCACTAGTCCCACGTGTTTGGATCCTCGATGACTAAGTCAACTCGTTTTGTTAGTTATAGGATCTAAACGAGGACCCTAACATGCAAGCACGATTTAGAAGGGTGAAAGAAAATTGGACTGCTACATAACAGTTCCTGAGAAAATTAGTTAACAAGTTTTGCAGAGTTATGGCTGGGCTGTATCGATCATGGCCCATTAGCAAGCCCACGCAAGGGTAATAAAGAAAAGAAAAAGTCAGCATTTCCAAGGTTGACTGCTTGTCTGACTACTATTCCTCTCTCTGTGTGCACCAGCACTGTGCTTGAGCAAGCTTGGCATGTGTGGGCGTATGCATCACCTGCTCATCTATAACTCTTATATAAACAAACCCCACTATCTAATTCTCTCGACATACAACGCGTCCACCTCATTAGCCCACTATCAATCCCACTACCTATTTCTCTTGACATGCAATGCGTCCACCTCATCAATGCACTTTGCTATTAGCAATTTATCTTGGCATGCAAGGTGCATCTCAGTAGTTTATTATTCTAACATATTTTTATTCCTCCTTCATATCCGCGGCAACGCGCGGGGAATTCTACTAGTACTGAAGATACTGAAAACCAGCATCGGAAGCACCAGGAGGCCGGTCCAGTAACTGTGGCCCGTCCGGCAAGAAGGCTGAGCACCCGCACTTCTGGGCCGCAATGTGCTTGATCTCCAGGAGATAGAGCAGCTGCGCTGCTGAGACAAGTCCCAGCAACGCCGGTGTGTAATACGTATGTGGCGAGAGCGAGACTGCCCAATTCGAAGGGCACGTAATGAACACAGACCTGAACTAAGAAATCAAATCCGTCCTTCGTATCCCAATTGCTCTGGTTATTCCTTCCCCAAATCTAGTCTTCCACTCTTCCTCTCAATCCTCACTTCTGCTACGCTAACACCCACCTGTTCGTGCCGGGCCCCGTGAACATTCCGGGCCCGTGAACCGCGCCATGAATCGGCAGAGCGAGGACTACCGCTCGCCGGCCATCCCAGCTCTCACCAAGGTCCTCCTCGAGGACGTGAAGAAGATCTTCAAGACCACCACCGGCACCCCCTTCCTGATCCCAACCACAGGCACCGGCGCGTGGGAGAGCGCGCTGACCAACACGCTGTCCCCGGGGGACAAGATCATCTCCTACGCCATCGGGCAGTTCAGCCTGCTGTGGATCGACCAGCAGCAGCGCCTGGGCTTCGACGTGGACGTGGTGGAGAGCGACTGGGGCGCCGGCGCCGACCTCGCGGCCCTGGAACGCAAGCTCCGGCAAGACACGCGGCACACCATCTAGGCCGTCGCCATCGTGCACAACGAGATGGCCACGGGCGTGACCAACGACCTCGCCGCCGTGCGCGCGCTGCTGGACGCGTACGTTCACCCGGCGCTGCTGCTGGTGGATGGCGTGTCGTCCATCTGCGCGCTCGACTTCCGCATGGACGAGTGGGGCGTGGATGTGGCGCTCACGGGCTCGCAGAAGGCGCTGTCGATGCTGACGGGCATGGGCATCGTGTGCGCCAGCCCCAAGGCGCGGGAGGCCAGCAAGACGGCGAGGTCTGTACGCGTGTTCTTTGACTGGAAGGATTACCTCAGATTCTACGACATGGTCACGTACTGGCCCTACACGCCGTCCATCCAGCTCCTCTATGGCCTTCGCGCCGCGCTTGACCTTATCTTTGAGGAAGGGCTCGATAATGTCATCAAGAGGCACAACCGCCTCGGCACAGCCATTAGGTATGGTACGGTGGTGTTTTCTTGCATGCATGGCAGGTGTTCGATCGACTCATTGTGACGAAATGAATGTAGGTTTGCCGTGGAGGCGTGGGGGCTCAAGAACTGCTGCCAGAAGGAGGACTGGGTCAGCGACACGGTCACCGCCGTCGTCGTGCCGCCCTACATCGACAGCGCGGAGATTGTCAAGCACGCGTGGAAGCGGTACCACCTCAGCCTTGGGCTCGGCCTCAACAAGGTCGCCGGCAAGGTCTTCAGGATCGGCCATCTCGGCAACCTCAACGAGGTACTTTACGATCCTAGCTCCGCACTGCAATTTGCATTATTGACAATTTATAATCAATCACTGTAACATATCTTTTGTTGCCAAAAAAACATCTTTTTTTCAGTTGCAACTGCTGGGATGCCTGAGCGGCGTGGAGATGGTGCTCAAGGACGTGGGGTACCCGGTGAAGCTCGGAAGTGGCGTGGCGGCCGCGGCGGCGTACCTGTCGAATTCCACGCCTCTCATCCCGTCCAGGATCTGAGAACATGGCATGACACGACAGCACAATGAAGGCCGGCGGCCGGCGGCCGGCGACGACGATGACGACAGACGAGCGGGCAAACAAGCAAACGAACAAAAGCATGCAGTGCGGGCATCTCTGCCTCTGCGCCTTGCAGAGTGGATGGCTGACTGCAGTAAGAGCTGAGGACACATGGTTTTTACCATAACCATAGTGTGGATCTTTGTGTGATGAGTGATTGTCAACATGCCAACACAAGACGTGTGTGTTCTTACTAACCGATGGCACGCGGATACGTGTCAAACAATGGTGTCTCTTGGCTCATGTTGTCTGCAGGTGTCGAGCTCAGAGACGGTGGTCGACGGTCGGTGAAAATCAAGTAGGGCGTGCCGTGCTGACGGACCGGGTGCGGTAAAGGGCGGACGTGAGGCTTGGATCGAGGGACCTGAGGACCGGGCGGCCAGCCGTGGTGGCTGACAGCTGGGATATCAATGAGCGCAAGTGTACACGGCGGGGGATGCATACGGGCTACGCTACTCGCGGAGGGTTTGATGGTTTCGCCTCAAAACCATCGGCGGCGGGTTTCCCTGGTTTGCGCCTCAAAACCGGGGGCGGAGGTCCCGATGCGGACGGACGACACGTGGCGGCATCGGGGAGGTTGCTTGGAAGCAAGGCTACCGGTGAGGAGGCGCGATGGCCGTCGGATCAAGTGAAGCCTGAGTTGGACCCTTATGCCCCTGGCTAAGTGGTGTGGCTCTTCATGTATCCAAGGGCAAAGAAGAAATGTAAAATAGACTTGCCCCTATAAATAAAGGATGAGGGTCTCCCTTCCCCCTCACCTCTTCCTTTTTTTTCCATTTCTCCTTTTAAGATTTCCCTTCCTCTAGCTGCTGTGTGAGAGAGAGGTCTGCAAGTTTTTAACTTGTACTCGAACCAGTGTGCGTGGCAAGCTGAGCGCCTAGTCTCAGCTGTTTCCTCCGGATTTAATCATGTGTCTGTGATTCTTGAGTTGTTTTTGAGATCTCGGACAGTCAGCAGGTGTATACAGCAGACTGTTCGAGCTCTCTTTTGCCTCTGTTGTTCTCGATTTTGCTGTGATTTTCGTGCCTATTTTTTCCCCATTTTGTTCTTGGCTACGATCTGAAATTCCCGGAGTTATAGTTCACCTTGAGTGATGATTTTCTGGAATTTAGTTCTTGCCAAGTTGAATTTAATATGTGCAAAGTTTCGTGTCGATCCATGTAGATTTGACCCAGTTTTTCTCCGATTCTTGGTGTCCGCTCCCTTGTGTGTTCTTCTTGTTCTTGCGTTGGTGTGAACTTCAATTTCGGTTGACGGGTCGACCGCATCCCGCGTGTTCTCTAGTAAGTTCGTGGAGCATCAGACTTATTGAAAGCCACCGGCAAAACCGGTCTCCATCAATTGCTAGCTGCAGGCTCAGCGCCGTGTCCTCTGTTCAGCTCAAAGTCAAAGTTTTTTTTTTTTTTCTTGTGTGTCGGTTCCTGTTCTTGACTCGGCTAACGGTGGAGGTTTCGACGAGTCCAAGAGTAGCAGCATAAACGCCGGCAGCTTGCTGCTGAGCGAGCTTTTCGAGCCGTGCCTCGCTCGTCCTTCTTCAGCTCCCAAGCCTCCACTCGACTGTTGCGTGGAGTACTACTTCTTGGCTTTTTCTTTGCCGTGAGTGACCGGGACCAAAGCTATAGGCAGAGACCGTGAGCAAGCTTTCCATTTGATTTACTTGCACCAACGTAAATTGCTTCTCCAATTTATTGAGTTGTCCCTTTCAAGCAACACGGGGTCATTAATGCTTATTCTTTTTCTTTGCTAGTTTCATATACGTGTTTTATTAGTGAGCTCCGATGGATTCGCTCGTGGATGAACGCAGATTTTCCGGAGATTTTTCACTAGCTCGATTTCTAGTTTTGCTCGTATCTTTGTTGTTTGAGCTCCGATTCGACTTCCGTTTGTTGTGTTGGTTTAGTGATGTCCCGCCGTGTTCCTAGGGAACATCCACCCACTCATTTGGGTCGTGGACACCGCCTTGTTTGAATTGCTTCTTAGGGTTTGAATTGGGACAAGGCCAAATATTTCGAAAGAAATTTAAGGCTCCCATTCACCCCCTCGGGTCGCCGATTCCGGTCCTTCAATTGGTATCAGAGCCGGTTAAGGATCACTTCACCTTAATCGGTCCGTGATCCCCGAAGGCGACATCATGGAGAACCGTGGGCTTGGAAAGCCACCGCACTTCGATGGCAAGAACTATCCCTATTGGAAGATCCGCATGTCGGCGCATCTCCAAGGGATTGATTCACATGTTTGGGAGATCTGTGAGAATGCGGACTACGTGGTACTTGCTGCCCGTGTTGACCAAGCACAGATCGACCAACACAAGGCGAACAACACCGCGTAACCTGTCTTGTTTTCTCGCTCCTTCTATGGAGAAATTTGAGCATGTTTCGATTGTACCATCGCTCGAGAGATCTCGGTCTAGACTGCGAAATACCATGAGGGTACTTGCCCATGTCAAGATCGACTCTATGAGACACACAAGAGAGAGTATGAGAACTTTGTTCAAATCGATGGTGAATCTATTGATTCTTTGTTCACTCGCTTTCAAACCATCGTGAACAAGATGAGGGCAAACAACCCTCGTATGCCCTATGACGATCATCGAGAGCGCTTAAGCTTCTATATGCCGTAGATCGGAGGGTTTGGGAAGTAAAGGTCTCGGCGATCATCGAATCGCCCGGCTATGAGACTCTCACCGTGGATGAGCTGTTCGCAAGCTCAAGTCCACCGAGATTGACCACCGAGACGCGGCGAGGATCGAAATCCGTCCGCCCCTACCATGGCTTTGGTCTCGGTGTACGGGAGGTTCAAGTTCTTTGACTAACCCTTCACACTGTCTTTTGCCTTGTCTTCTCGGGTCTCGGCTACGAGGAGCGAGATGGAGGCTCTTGGGGACGACGAGCTCGCCTTGGTGATTAGCCGGTTCTCACGGTTTCACAACAACCATTTGAATCGCCGGCGTGGCATCACCAAGCAAGGATGCTTCGGGTGTCGAGATCCCGACCACTACGTCGCCAACCGTCCCAAGGCCGACAAGAACCACTACAACAACAAGAATGACTACAAAGAAGCGCAAGGACAAGCACGAGTCTTCCACACCCAAGTACAAGTACAAGTATAAGGGAAGATTCGACAAGGAGGCGGTCAAGAAGAAGTTCCTGGAGAAGCAAGAGGCGAAGCAGCGAGCCTTCCTCGCATCCCTCAGCGATCTCGACGACGACTCCGACAACGGCTCACCCCCAAGTGATGATGAGGCCGAGCAAAAGGTCGAGAACAAGTTCACCGGGCTGTGTTTCTTCGCTGACTCCAAGCTTGGAGGCTACTGCACCATGGCACTCGACGAGTCTACCCCAAGCATTGAGAAGAACGACGACACCGAGCCTGAGGTAGAACAAAATCTCGAGTCCCTTGCTGCTGAGGTTGATAACTTGACTACCATTTTGCTTAGTCAAGATGCTTTGCTTAAGCGTGCTGCTCGTGAGAGAAAAGATTTCAAGGCTAAGTGGGAGCTTGCTGTCAAAGAACTAGAGTCTGTTAGGCATCTCTGATGAGTCTGAGTGTGATGCTTATGCCATTCATATGGCGAACCTAGCTGATGTGCGGTCCAAGTATGTGGCTTTGGTAGATGAGCTTGATGAGGTTAAGGCTAGGTCTCGTCTCGTGAGTCCTTGCAAATCTTGTGATGAGCCGAAGTCCGAGCTAGGTGAGAAAATGACTAGAATTGCCATGCTAGAGAAAACTAGTCAAGTTTCTAGATGTGCTTGTTGTGAAGCTTTGGAACTAGAACTAGACTCTTGTAGGCATGACAAGAAAAGGGCCGAATAAGAAATCACAAATTTTCAGTCCATGCTCAGTTGGTTGTCTTGCAGTGAACCACAGCTTGGCATGATGATGAGTCAGTTCAAGAGGGGAACTGACACAACGGGATTAGGCTTTGCTACGGGTGGGAAGGGTGAAAATGTTTTTGGTAAGGTTGGTGAACACAAGGTATAAGTGCATCCGAGAAATCCACCAAGCCCTCCACTACTCCCAAGTTGATCAAAATCACTCCACCTCAGCCTAACAAGCCCAATGTGAAAGATGGTGTGTTTGAGGAACCTCCCAAAGCTTCACCTTCAAAGCACGTGTGGACTCCAAAACCAAACCACCTAAGGAACCCACTTGACACACTTCCCGACATCTCTATTAAACCCCCTCCAAAGAACAAGCAAACCCAAAGAGTGATCCGTACCCATGAGAGAGTGAGTCAACCACCACCCAAGAGAGAGGTGTATCACTGTGATTATTGTCACCATGATGGTCACTTTTTTGAGTTTTGCTTTCGGAGGAAGAGAGATGAGCGGCATGAGTATGAGCTTTTCCATAACTCTACTCATGGTGTGTTTGCTCCACGTTTCCAGAGGCACAATGCTAGGCCAAGAGGTGCAACACCTCAAGGACCTAGGCCTCAAGGTGTGAGACCACTAGGTGGTCGTGCCCGGCGGGGTTCAGGTTTTTCTTATGACCTTGGATCTCGTGACCGTGGCTTTCGCCTTACGGGATGAGCGGACCACGTTTTTCTCGTCGTGGTGATCGCTCTACTCAAATAGGACATGGCATGCATGATGCTTTTGTTAACACTTCTCGTGGGCGAATGAGCCAACACTTTGGTTTTCTCCGCTTTACTAACCCCGGTGTTGGATCATTTGCTCATCCCATGTCTCGCTATTGATGCGGGATGAAGGGCTGGAGAACACGTGGCTAGTTGATTCCGGTTGCTCTCGACACATGACTCGGGAACTCAAAATGGTTCTCCGGCCTCACCCAAATGAAGTGTAGTGAATACATTACATTTGGGGATAACGGCAAGGGTAAAGTGCTTTCACGTGGGTCCATCCGTCGAATGAGAACTTTGTGCTTAAGGATGTGGCCTTGGTTTCAAATTTGCACTTCAATCGCTTTGTTTCTCGGCTTCTTGATGACGGTTTTGAGGTTCGGTTTAAGCCAAGACTTTGTCGTGTTCTTGATGCTCGGGAAAACCTCGTTTGCAAGATTGTGCCTTTCGGAAAGTGTTTCGTGCTGATTTTTCTCGCTCATTTGGTCTTTCCCGCCGTTTGATGGCAAACTCCTTCTCGAGCTTTGGAAGTGGCACCGCAGACTTGGTCACTTGAGTTTCGACTTGCTTGCAAGATTGAGCTCACTTGATCTAATTCGGGGTTTGCCCAAGCTCAAGTTTGAGAAGGATCTTGTTTGTCATCCGTGCCGTCACGGGAAGATGATTGCAGCTTCTCATCCTCCCGTGAACCAAGTGATGACCAAGGGGCCCGGCGAGCTTTTACATATGGACACCGTAGGTCCAGCTCGGGTCCGGCGATGGTGGAAAGTGGTACGTGTTGGTGGTGGTTGATGAGTTTTCTCGCTATTCGTTGGTCTTTTTCATGGAGAGCAAAGATGAGGTTTTTACTCATGTTCATGACTTGATCTTAAGGTTGCAAAATGAGTTACCAATGCATGCCATGCGAGCTATTCGCGTGACAATGGCACCGAATTCAAGAATACTCATTTTGAGACCTTTTGCTCTTCCATAGGTCTTGAACATCGGTTTTCTCGCCGTATGTCCCACAAAAAATGGAATTGTTGAACGCAAGAATCGGACCCTTGTTGAGATGGCCGGGACGATGCTTGATGAGCATAGGACTCCTAGGCGCTATTGGGCCGAAGCGATCAACACGGCTTGTTATGTTTCAAATCGCATCTTCCTTCGAGCTTTTACAAAGAAGACTTCTTATGAGTTGCGGTTTGACCGCTTGCCCAAAGTGAGCCATTTTCGGGTGTTTGGCTGCAAGTGCTTTATCTTGAAGAAGGGAAACTTAGACAAATTTGAATCAAGATCTTCTGATGGGATTTTTCTTGGTTATGCATCTCATTCGCATGCTTATCGAGTACTTAACCTTGAAACTAACCGTGTCATGGAGACTTGTGAAGTCACCTTCGACGAGACCGCACCTTGTTCCTCTCCCGTCTTTGAAAGTGCAAATATGAGGAGATGAACAAGAGCATTTTTGTGGAGGAGGAGCGGGACGATGCCGATTGGGGTGATCCCGAGCCGACTCCACCGGCTGCCCCGTTGACCTGCGACGACTACTTCGGTTGACGGCCCCACCGCTACATCCTCCACCACATGGGGACCGTACGACCGTGCTCCTCGGCTTGTTCCAACCGCACCGAGGGAGCTCCAAATTGCCGTTGAGGGGGAGGCGTCTTCATCAAGAGAAGCACCGCGACACATTCAAGATCGCCATCCTCCTTCAACCATGATCGGTAACATAAATGAGCGGGTCACTCGCAAATGATCTTATGAGATTTCACACTTTGCACATTCTCGCTTTTGTTGCAAATTTCGAACCCAAAGAAGTGGTTGAGGCATTAACCGATCCAGTTGGGTAAATGCCATGCATGAGAAGCTTGAGAACTTTGAGAGAAACCAAGTGTGGGTTTTAGTGCCACCTCCACCTCAGTGTCATCCCATAGGAACCAAGTGGGTGTTCAAGAACAAGCAGAGTGAGGATGGGGTTGTGGTGAGAAACAAGGCTAGGTTGGTTGCTCAGGGGTACTGTCAGAAAGAGGGGATAGATTATGAGGAAACTTTTGCACCTGTTGCCCGTTTAGAAGCCATTAGGATCTTCCTAGCCTATGCAGCTTCGAAAGGGTTCAAGCTGTATCAAATGGATGTAAAGAGCGCTTTTCTGAATGGGTACATAGATAAGGAAGTGTATGTGAGGCAACCCCCAGGCTTGAAAATCCCAAGCATCCCGACCATGTTTTTAAACTCCACAAAGCACTATATGGTCTCAAACAAGCCCCAAGAGCGTGGTATGAGCGATTGAAGTCCTTTTTGCTGGGCAAGGGTTTTACCATGGGGTCGGTTGACAAAACCTTGTTTCTCCTCAAGCATGGCAGTGACACTCTTTTGGTGCAGATTTATGTCGATGACATCATTTTTGGTGGTTCGTCACATGCTCTTGTTGCAAAGTTTTCAGATATGATGAGCAGGGAGTTCGAGATGAGCGGGTGAGCTGACGTTCTTTCTCGGTTTGCAAATCAAGCAAACTCGAGAAGGGACATTTGTACATCAAGGCAAGTACACGAAGGATCTTCTGAAGCGCTTCGACATGGGTGATGCCAAGCCACTTCAAACTCCCATGTCGACCATGACCGCCTTGGATGCCGATCTAGGAGGAGAAGTCGTGGACCGGAAGGAGTACCGCGGACATGATCGGGTCGTTCTTTGTACTCGACGGCGACAAGGCCCGACATCCAGTTCGCCGTCTGTCTTTGCGCACGCTTCCGCTTCACCGCGCACTTTGCATCGGCAGGCTGTCAAACGCACCTTACGGTACCTTCGCTTCACTCCCGAGCTTGGTCCATGGTATTCGACCTACTCATCTCTTTCTCTTTCGGGTTATTCTGATGCTGATTATGCGGGTGATAGAATTAAGAGAAAGTCCACTTCGAGAACTTGTGAGTTTTTGGGTTCGTAGTTGATCTCTTGGTCTTCTCGCAAACAGTCTTCTATTTCCCAATCCACTTGTGAGGCTGAGTATGTCGGCTGCTGCTGCGTGTTGTTCTCGCTGCTTTGGGTGACTGCTACCTTGAGAGACTATGGGTTGAACTTTAGGAAAGTGCCTCTTTTCGGACAAGACTAGTGCCATTAGCGTTGCTAAGAACCCAAGACTCCACTCAAAAACTAAGCACATTGAGATCCGATATCACTTCTTGAGAGATCACCAAGAGAAAGGAGACATAGACCTTCACTGTGAGAACCCATGAATAGCTTGCCGATATCTTCACAAAGCCCCTCGATCAAACCCGGTTGCCCACTTGAGAGCGGAGTTGGGCATTTGCTACCCTTTTAGAGTAGGGTAGCCAGTATTTTGATGTATAGTATGATCTTTGGCTTTCTTCTTTGCTTTTGTTTGGCTTTACATGTGTATCATATTGCATATCATCATGTATCATATTACCTTTGTTAAGCTTCATGACTACACAGTTTTTGATTACATTCATGATCTTGCTAGTATGACTTGTATATGTCACTTGGAGCTTGCGGCTTAGGCTTCTTCGATCACTTGTTACATGTTATGAGCTAAGCCTGTTTTCTAAATGTGAACTCGCTTAAATTTTGATGCAACTCAAAAATTGTTCACCTCGAGATGGCAACTAGCCCGTGTAGGTTTTGTGAGAACCTTGTTGCTTTCATGTGTATGCTTGAGTTGCTATGTCTCATGTTTCTTGAGTCATTCACTTAGCTCGGATCTCTTGATAATCTTGTGCTAAAACTTGATGTCTAAGCTAAGAAATGATGAAAAGTTTTTGAGTTGGATCTTTTCTCGTCCCCACGGCAATGTCACGAGATTGCTTCTCATTCATTCGAGTGAGATGAACTTGGGCATTGTAGTGCTAGTCCACAACCACTCATGACGAGATAGCTTCCCACTTGCACTAAGGGATGAACTCGGCGTGGTTGAAAAACATGATAAAAACAATCTTTTTGGCGGACAGTTTTTGATCCTCTCGTTTACACATGTCTAAATGAAACCTTGTTAACTACTATTTTAAATCTGATCAATGTTGTAGTAACAAGTGTTGTTAAGTGTATCTTTGAGACATGATGTGTGACCGTTATATGGGGTAGTTCACTCTTGTATACATGTGTTAGCACTTATTTTGATCTCCTGCTTATATGTGCAAGGTGCTATTCTTTTTGGTGAACACCTTTTATAAAATGCCCAACACTTGATCAAATGCTTATGTTTCATATTCCGTACCACTTGATCAGCCTGAGCATTGGTTTTGTCTTGTGCCTTTTGCTATACACTTGCCATACTTGCTAGATCATCTATGTACTCAAATTGCTATACTTATGAAGCTCTACCTTTTTGCATTTCTTTCATGGCATGATTTGAGGGGAGTTGCAATCTCTTTTGTCTCAATCTTGATAAGTGCATGTGCCAACAAGGGGAGAAACATCCACAAATCCGAGAGTTCATTGGTGAGGATGCATTTGTCAAGGGGGAGTTGCACTCCGAGTTATGAGTTTGAGCCGTTTTTGCTAGATGTGTTGAGCCGTTGCCTCTTCTTGAGGGTCTAGCTGTTTTTCAGTTGCTCTTTGCTTTGCTAGTGGTGTTGAGCCTTTTGCCTCTTCTTGAGGGCTAGCTTTGGTTGTCTTGGTCACGTCGAGCCGTTTGTCCATGTCTTTGGGGACCAAGTTGTGACTTTGCTTTGCTCATTGCAAATGACCAGTTTTCTGCTTGTCTTTGGCTCTTGGTCATTTGGATGGCTTGTCTCTGGTTTGTGTTGGTGTTGACAATGCACTCATCAAGGGGGAGATTGAGGACACATGGTTTTTACCATAACCATGGTGTGGATCTTTGTGTGATGAGTGATTGTCAACATGCCAACACAAGGCGTGTGTGTGTTCTTACTAACCGATGGCACGCGGATATGTGTCAAACAATGGTGTCTCTTGGCTCATGTTGTCTGCGGGTGTCGAGCTCGGGAGACGGTGGTCGACGGTCGGTGAAGATCAAGTAGGGCGTGCCGTGGCCGACGGACCGGGTGCGGTGAAGGGCGGACGTGAGGCTCGGATCGAGGACCCGAGGACCGGACGGCCCCCGTGGTGGCCGATACTGGGATATCAACGAGCGCAAGTGTACACGGCGGGGAATGCGTACGGGCTACGCTACTCGCGGAGGGTTTGATGGTTTCGCCTCAAAACCATCGGCGGCGGGTTTCCCGGTTTGCGCCTTATAACCGGGGCGGAGGTCCCGATGCGGACGGACGACACGTGGCGGCATCGGGGAGGTTGCTTGGAAGCAAGGCTACCGGTGAGGAGGCGCGGTGGCCGTCGGATCAAGTGAAGCCCGAGTTGGACCCTTATGCCCCCGGCTAAGTGGTGTGGCTCTTCATGTATCCAAGGGCAAAGAAGGAATATAAAATAGACTTGCCCCTATAAATAAAGGATGAGGGTCTCCCTTCCCCCTCACCTCTTCCTTTTTTTCCATTTCTCCTTTTAGCATTTTCCTTCCTCTAGCTGCTGTGTGAGAGAGAGGTCTGCAAGTTTTTAACTTGTACTCGAACCAGTGTGCGTGGCAAGCTGAGCGCCTAGTCTCACTGTTTCCTCCGGGTTTAATCATGTGTCTCGTGATTCTTGAGTTGTTTTTGAGATCTCGGACGGTCCCGGTGTATACAGCTGACCGTCGAGCTCTCTTTGCCTCTCGTTGTTCTCGATTTTGCTGTGATTTTCGTGCCTATTTTTTCCCCATTTTGTTCTTGGCTACGATCTGAAATTCCCGGAGTTATAGTTCACCTTGAGTGATGATTTTCTGGGATTTAGTTCGTGCCAAGTTGAATTTAATCTGTGCAAAGTTTCGTGTCGATCCATGTAGATTTGACCCAGTTTTTCTCCGATTCTTGGTGTCCGCTCCCTTGTGTGTTCTTCTTGTTCTTGCGTTGGTGTGAACTTCAATTTCGGTTGACGAGTCGACTGCATCCTGCGTGTTCTCTAGTAAGTTCAGTGGAGCATCAGGCTTATTGAAAGCCACCGGCAAAACCGGTCTCCATCAATTGCTAGCTGCAGGCTCAGGCGCCGTGTCCTCTGTTCAGCTCAAAGTCAAAGTTTTTTTTTCTTTTCTTGTGTGTCGGTTCCTGTTCTTGACTGGCTAACAGTGGAGGTTTCTGACGAGTCCAGTAGCAGCAGCATAAACGCCGGCAGCTTGCTGCTGAGCGAGCTTTTCAGAGCTGTGCCTGCTCGTCCTTCTTCAGGCTCCCAAGCCTCCACTCGATCTGTTGCGTGGAGTACTACTTCTTGGCTTTTTCTTTGCCGTGAGTGACCGGGACCAAAGCTACAGGCAGAGACCGTGAGCAAGCTTTCCATTTGATTTACTTGCACCAACGTAAATTGCTTCTCCAATTTATTGAGTTGTCCCTTTCAAGCAACAGGAGGTCATTAATGCTTATTCTTTTTCTTTGCTTGTTTCATATACGTGTTTTATTAGTGAGCTCCATGGATTCTGGCTCAGGTGGATGAACGCAGATTTTCTGGAGATTTTTCACTAGCTCTGATTTCTAGTTTTGCTCGTATCTTTGTCGTTTGAGCTCCGATTCGACTTCCGTTTGTTGTGTTGGTTTAGTGATGTCCCGCTGTGTTCCTAGGGAACATCCACCCACTCATTTGGGTCATGGACACCGCCTTGTTTGCATTGCTTCTTAGGGTTTGAATTGGGACAGTGGCCAAATATTTCGAAAGAAATTTAAGGCTCCTATTCACCCCCCCTCTGGTCGCCGATTCCGGTCCTTCAAGAGCATCTTCAAGGGCCTCTCCAATTGAGTTTTGCATTTGGTAATTTGCAAAAAACCTCAAAAAGAGGGCTTCAACGGTTCTCTAAATGACTTTTGCATTTGTGCAAGTTTTGCAATTCTGTGGTTTGGTTTTGCATATATGGAGAGGCCCGGTCGCTTTGCAAATCGAGTCCCGCGCGCTACTCGCGGCCCCGTCCTCCCCTCGCGCGGCAAAACCTTCTCTCGCCCGACTTCATCACATCGATCGCCCGATGCCAGAGGACCGCCACCGAGATTGATCGCCCGACGCCAGAGGACCGCGGCTCCAGGAGTCGACCTCCACCGATATCGATCGCCCGACCGCGGCTCCAGGAGGCAGCAGCGTCCGCGATCGATCGCCGGCGAGAGAAAAAAATCGATCTAAGGACGGCAGCGGCGACGCGGCGCGACGGGCAGAAAAAATGGCGCGGGAGAGGACTCCGCGCGGGAGGATTAGCGCGCGTATCAATCGCGCGGGAGGAGATTAGCGCGAGCAGATGGAAAAAAAATCAGGGGTGGGGTCCACAAATGAGGTTTGCCAAGTCTAAATGGAGAGACCCTTGGAGTTAGACTATTTTTAGACTTTGCAAATGAGTTTGGGACTTTGCAAACACCACCAAATGCAAAACTTATTTGGAGAGGCCCTTGGAGATGCTCTAACGACCTATTGGCTATACTCTGCATGTACAGTTAATTTCCACACTCAGCTGTTGCTACGGGGTATAATTTTGTGAACTACAGCTTCAATTAAACTTCAGATTAATCTCCGAATATATAGCCCTGCCCATCACGTAGTTTTTTCTCGAGTCTGAACTGAAATCAGGTGCCATTCTTGCACACAAAAAGAATACTCTTACAAATTAAAATATTTTCTCGTATTAATTCTTTGTGTGATCATAGAACAAGCAGCACCTACTACAGTCTACATGAATAAGTCTTACAATACTCTGTTACTCAATGTTAAAATGGTGGAAAAAGTCTATATCACCCCCTGAGCTTTGATAACTGGAATACTTAACCCCCCAACCTACAAAACCGGATTTCCTGCCCCCTCAACTTTCAAAACCAGTCAAATAACCCCCTGGGGCAGTTTGGCTGGGTGGCTTTGCTTGCGTGGCGATGGTTTTGCCTGGGTGGCATTCCAACATGGCACAAAGTGACAGGGTGGCTGCTCTTCCTCTCTCTCTACCCTTGTATTCTCTCACTGACAGGTGGGGACCACTGTCATCTGCCACCTTCTTACACAGGCTGCCTGGCCATGGAGGCCCGCCACTGCCTGGGGGCCTTGCCCGCCGCGGGCGCGTGGGCGCAGGGCGCCGCGAGCGCTCATGGACGCAGGCCACAGCGGGCACGCGGGCGCGTGCGCAGGCCGCCACGGGAGCGCGGGCGAAGTCGCGGCCCACCGTGGGCGCGTTTGCAGGCCGCCACGGGAGCGCGGGCGCGCTGGCGTAGTTGCTGGCCGCCGTAGGAGCGCGGGCGCACACCGGTGAAGTAGCAGGAACGCCGACGAGCGCGGTTCCCGGGTGAGATGCGGAGGCGGAGGGAGGGCTCCGGCGAGGGCTCCACTGCCGGATCCGACCCCATCGCGTCCTCCTCGGCCTTCTCGTCCCCGGACACCTCCTTGGCCTACCCGTCCTGGGCTGAGCGGCGCCTCTCTCACCGGCGCGGGGCGGAGCGGCGCCTCCCTCTCCGGCGAGCGCGGAGGCCGGAGCCGGGGCCAGAGCAGGCCGGCGCCTCCCTTGCTCCCTCGCGTAGTGGCCGGAGTCGGGGTAGGAGCTGCGCGGCGCCTCCCCTGCTCCCTTCGCCGGCGGCCCTCCCCTGCTTCCTCCGCCTCCCCTGCTCTCTCGCGCCAGCCCTGCTCAGGGACTGCTGGATGGGGAAGGATGAGATGAAGTTGGAGGTGGGAGATGACAGGTGGGGACCACCTGTCAGTGAGAGAAGAGAGAGGTAGGCAGCCATACTTGTGCCAAGATGGATGCCACATAGGCAAAACCACCGCCACGCAAGCAAAACCACCCAGCCAAACCACCCCAGGGGGTTATTTGACCGGTTTTGAAAGTTGAGGGGGCAGGAAACCTGGTTTTGTAGGTTGGGGGGGTTAAGTGTTCCAGGTATCAAAGCTCAGGGGGTGATGTAGACTTTTTCCTTAAAATGGTGGTAATGAATAGTACGGCACACATCAAAATTTAGTAATGAACTGAAAACTCCAAGCAAGTACTGGCTGTTGCGGTGAAGAACTTCAGGCAGCTCTGGCGAGCTGTCCGAGCTTCCTGTCGACGGCGACCTTGAGGAAGCTACCTTCCTCGACGACCATCTGCACGGGGAGGAACCCCAGCCCGTTGGCCACAGCGAGCATCACCTCCTTCATCTCCGCCCGGAACTCGTGCATGTCCACCTTGCCGCTGCCGTCCCTGTCGAACAGTGCAAACAGGCCGTGGTACAGCCCTGCGAGCTCGTCTGGGTCAAAGGCTGCTTCGTCCACGCCAAAGTGCTTCTCGAGGACTCTGAGGCTCATGAGCTCGCCGGCCATCTTGGCGTAGGTGAGCAGGCCGTCGTGGTCGGCGTCCAGCACGGCGAACCGGCCGTCCACCGAGGAGTTGAAATCGCCCTCGTCCTCCACGAAGCTACGGACTATGCTCCCGTCCAGGATCTTGGCTCATCTTCGGATTCTCTCGGTGTTCTTGGGACGTGTTCGTGTTTGTAGAAACGTGAGTTTGAGGGTCGCCGGTCGCGGCTCGTGAGCGATACGATTGGCCGTACCTGGAAGGCGCGTCTGGACCGACGGTTTTTGCAGACGGGTTGGGCTGGGCCGACGGTTTTTGCAGACGGGTTGGGCTGGGCCGGTGGGTTTTGACTCCAGTAAGATGCTTTGGACGCGAGGGCTTGTGGCTATACCTGAGCATTTTGCGGGCTGGGCCGAAAAAAATCTAGGTTATTTCGGGCCGAAAAAATCTTGCCATGACCGTCCCACGGGCCAACTTGGGCCTTAATTTTTGGGCCGGGCTCGGGCTGGGCCCGGGCCTGGGCAGGCAGCCCGCATGTTTTGTAGTGTAAAATAGCTAAAAGCAGCGGGCCGGTTGGGTTCGGGCCTAAAAAAGTTTTACCGGGCTGCAAGATCTCTATCCAGGCCCTGTCCAGTAAGGTTCGTGGGTGGGCCAAAACCCATCGGGCTCCGGCCGTGCCTGCGGGCCGGGTCGGGCTGGGCCTAATTTGCTCAGGTATACTTGTGGCGGTGCTTGGAAACCACGCGAAGCTTCATTTATTTCGGCCCATTCACATTCAGCAGTTGTTTCATTTCATCGTGGCACCACTAGGCCTACAGAGAAAACGTGTGCCAGGTCGGAGTTGTCGGTTGGTTAGTCCCACATCGAAGACTTGAGGTGCAGCAACTAGTGAGCGCGTGTCAGCAGACTAGCAGAATGTCCAGTGCGTCTTTAGTCTCAAACTAGTAGCTCTGTCGTTTCAAAAGAATTCCACACAAAAGTTTAGCAGCAGCCATAACCAATTCTACACAAAAAAATCATTCCTATTGTTATTTTTGTCATCCAAAAGAAGCAAATTGTCGTGTTTTTGGAAGAAAGTGTCCCTCAATGTCCTTGTAACTTTGCAACTGAGTTTAATGTCGGAGCAAGTTGTTCTATGTGTTGTTGTGCCTCAGAAGGACGTGGAGTTTCGTTTCTTTTGATAATATACGTGCACTACTAAAAAAAGCCAATCATTATTGGTTTTTAAGAGCCTATCATTGTTGAAATTTGGAACCGACAGCATGTAATCGACAGTGATACATGATAAGGGGCCACTCACCATTGAGGAGAACGAAAGGGGAGGAGGCCACCATGCCAACTCCCGCTGAAGCCCGCACCACCCATCTAAACTAGCACCATGAGGGGAAGCTATCAAGGAGAGACGAATAGAGAGAAGTGTTGGAGCCCACGCCACCCATCTAGCCCATGCGTGTCATACATGGTGTATTTAATGGAAATACAATCTGGGCTGGATAAATTTAATTACACACTTTGGTTCGTTCTGAAATTTATTGAATCCTAAAATAATTTAAGTTTCAAGTCTCAATTGTTTATAAACATATCTCATGTTGGATATTATCGACTATAGCAATTAAATGCACTTTCAAAACATATGTCATGGTGGATTTAATGGAAATAATTTGATGTTGTAGATGTTCATATATTTTTCTATAAACTTAGACAAAGTTAGAGAAGTCCAATTTTAGACAAAACTAAAGCATTTTTGTTTTGGAACATAGGGAGTATCATACGTGCAACATAATAAAGGTACATATAAGAGTAATTTGGTCTAGAATACATTGTATGCATACACATAGACAACGCAACCGTGTGATATAATCTTATGACAAGAGAGCACAATATACCATTGTTCCTCATTAAAAAGAGATATGGTTACTTTAGATATGTCCAACATCCAAGCATGGCCTAAGTTAGCGAGGCATACTAGATGATGCCACAAATTCTTGTTCCAAACTATGGCACCCAGAGGTCATTGGTAGTGGTAATTGTGTAGCATTGACAATATCGATATGTTCATGCGGGTTCTGAGCTTCTGGGCACATGAAAGGTTCCATCTCTCCATCTTTTTCAACTAAAGCATATGCCTTCCTTAGCCTCTTTGTTCTTAATAGTTGCAGTCTCATATCTACTTCTTTCATACTTGGTCTATGTCCTCCTTTAGATCTCAAGCATGATTCTATAAGCGAGGCAATATCATGAATCTCTTCTTGGTCAGCCTCTTCCACAACTTGCGGATCCATTATTTCCATGAGAGCCCCTTCTTGAAGTCCTTCAATGAAGTAATGAGACAGGCTTTGCTTTGCACCTAAGTCATTGATAAAAATCGGTTTCTTCCTTGTCAAAAGTTCCACAAGTATCACCCCAAAACTATACACATCACTCTTCTCAGTTAGTTGACCAGTATGATAATACTCTGGATCCAAGTAACCGAATGTTCCTTGAACAATTGTCACCACATGTGTTTCATCAAGTGAAAGAGATCTTGAAGCACCAAAATCTGAAACCTTTGTGGTGAAGTTGTCATCCAAGAGTATATTTGAAGACTTCACATCTCTATGGAAAATTGGTATTGCAGCAGCTGAGTGTAGATAAGCAAGCGCTCCTGCTGCTTCCATTGCAATCCTAATGCGATCATCCCATGATAGCAAGCATTTTTCTAAAATGTTTGCATGAAGAAGTCCATATAAAGTTCCATTTGATATGAACTCATAGACTAGCAAGGGCACCTCATCTTCTAGGCAACAACCATAAAGTTTCACTACATTGCGATGAATGATTTGAGACAAAATAGCTACCTCATTGATAAACTGGTCTATCTCTGTTTGCTCTACTACTTTGGACTTTTTTACGGCCACAACACGCTGGTCAGACAAAATCCCTTTATATACTGTGCCATGGCCTCCATGACCTATAACACGAGTAGTGTCGAACTTGTTGGTTGCCTCTTCTAGTTCCTCTAATGTGAATATCTTTGTTTTATTTGCTACACTTTCATTTGAGATTAGTTGCTCCAAGAGTAGACCTTGGTTTTTCTTGAAGTATCCTCTTCTTATTCTCCTTTGGATAACTTTCTTCCACTTGCCAGTGAGTACAATGGCACCTAGTGTAAAACTTATGAAGCCAAGGCCACAAGCAAGCCCAATTGCAATTCCTGCATTCATTAAATGTAAACATTAATATTTTGGAAAAAAATAATTTTGATGGACAAATGCATTACTTACCAAGAATTAGATTACGCTGCTTAGTTGACATGACACATTTTCGTTTGTTTGTATCATATTCTTTTCCATGAGAGCAACTTGTACAGTTGAAGCCTCCATCAAAATTGTGGCATATCCCATTGCATTTATTTGGAATAGAGCACTCATCAATATCTGTATCAGTAAGATAGTTGTACGTTGGTGATGCAATTAAAATCATGCACACATTTACTGATATTTTTTTTAGAAAAAGTAATGTGATGTGTGATCTTGTAGAACCACTATTAGTGGTGCAAGTAGTAGCATGACCTTTCAAACAGATGTACTATAGTATATAATACTCCCTCTGTTCCAAATTGTAAGTCACTTTGACTTTTTTGGTACATTCATTATGTATCTAGACATACGTAAGATCTAGATGAAGAGTAAAATGGATGTACAAAAAAGTCAAAGCGACTTACAATTTGGAACGGGGGGAGTAAAATACTACCCAAAGCAAACATACACATTATGTGCTACAGTGCAAACACCAAATATGCATCCATGCATAAGCTATATATAATTACACATTTTAGAGTTTAGTAATTGAAAGAAAACTGTTTCCTTAACAAATTACGTGCCAAAGACACTAAATGGATTTTAAGTTGTATGAAAATAAATTTTCTGAGTTGCTACTTTAGATAACTTTTGATGGTGTTTCGAGTAAACATAGTGTCATGGGCAGGAAATTAGAGGGGTAACACACGAAACATGAGAATTTATGTAGCAGTTGGGGTGCCTATGTCTAGCGAAAGGGAAGTGTTTATATTGCTTGCCGCACCAAGTACTTAGGATCAATATTGTGTTGGGGGCGAAACATTTGTGTGTCCAAACACATGTCGAGTCAAGCTACCGAAACTATCCTTGTGCATTAGCCATGTGTTGCAGTGAGCTACCGAAATTATCGTGGGATGCCGAGTCAAGCTACGTGTCATTGTGGAATGTCGACTCCGTTGCGTGCTACCGCAAGCCATGGTGGGCCACAACAGCCATTGCATGTTGCTACGAGCTACCGAGTGCCATTGTGGGACATCGAGAGATGTTGTGATCGAGTCGATGATGAAGTTCAAGCCCCTGAAGTGAAAAGCTTGGTTACTAGCGAAGACGATGATGGCAAGGGTCTTGTCCTGTTGAGTTGGCGATGAAGTTCAGGGAGCCAAAATGATAATCTGCCTCAAAAAGGTCAATGATGCCACCGTTGTTGAAGAAGCCCCAATCTACTTAGATTTTCATCCAATCTACTTAGATGAATCTGTGCAAATGTTCCCCTACCTTGCACGCTATGTCTCGATGTTTTGACATCTGATGACTAATCCAATGAATCATACATGCCAAATTTGAAGGGTAGCACACTGATTATACTGGTCCTGATATGTTATGCTGCTTCTTGTGTATATGAGGATCTTTTTTGCCTGTGCATCGTTACGAGTAGTGTGGATCACAACTATTCTCTCTATTCTCTATTGGAGGGAGAGGAGGCGCTACATGATGAGATGCTGATCAGAGTCAACCCACACTTCTTATGTAGTCCAAGAGTTAGGGTACAATTACAATTAAAGTGCTAATTAGCTTACAAATTGGTTTCCTAGTAAAGTTACAACATATTTGAGTCGATTTCCATGTATATCTTGCCTATGCTTGCATGCCAAGTTGATGTGCCCAGGTCGCATTCGCCCTTAGTCAATCGGTCAAGCCAACCCCCTCGTGGGGATAAATTTAAGACTTTGGTAAGGATACCTAGGGCCCATATAATCAGCAGGTACAATGTAGGCCACGTTGGCTATGTAGATTAGTACCACAACAGTGTCTATCATGACCTACATTGCACCTAGTTCCTGTACTATGTAGGTATGGCCAACACTATATCCGTCCTTGTGAAGTATTCGACCTATTCATGTACTTCTTGTCCTATGCATTGGCAATTCACAATGCCTGGGATAGTGTGTCCCACTTGGACTCCTAGTCAAGTGCTCCACTGCATCGAATTGGTGCAACACTCCCAATTTGGGTCTGGCCTTGGCTATTTGGCCTCGCCTACCTTGGTCTAGGGAGTTGGCCATGGTCATGGTGAGGATACCCATGAACTGGGACCCATATACCCATCATGTTTATACATATTGATGGAATAGTAAACAATATAGATTCTATATTGTAAGTTTAATGCTAAGCACTTTATTTTATTAAACAATATAGATTCTATTAAATACATAATTATTTGATGTAGGAAATTTGACATCATGAGCACTGAAGTCTATGCTAAACAACTATATTAACTAAGAGTTTAGTTTAGGACCTCAGTGCATATTTTAACAAAATACAAAAAAGAGCTATTGATTAGAGAGCGACAATAAGCACCATAGTTTCAACTTATCATACGGATAAAAAGTTCCACAACAACTAACCGAAGATTGGTGTGCACTAGAGTCACGACACATGGGCTACAACTACAACAAGCATATAACTCAAGCTAACAATGTAACTAAACACAATCTATGAATATTGATGGACACCTTAGTATAGTATATAATTGACAACTAAAGTGTATCACAAATTCACAATATGACTACAGTGTGTGTGTATATACACACACCTATTGTGTTAGAAAATAGAGAGAGAGAGAGAGAGAGAGAGATTGCATGTATAATTTATTGGCTGTAGGTCCAAAATTTATGACTAGGACTTGGAATATATATTAATATGTGTCTCTTACAATTTGAGCATATGTAGTAGCATATATTGATAGAATAGTATTAGATAAATAAGAAACTTAGTGAAAATAGATTTAAGAGAGAAATATGACCTGTACAATTATTTTGAAGGTACGGATTTCCTTGAAAGCCATCAGAACACTTGCAGCGGTATCCATCACGTGCTTTCCCTCGGGTGACATTTACACAGAAACTGTTGTGACTGATGCATGCATATGTAGCATTATTTTGCCTAGCTTCATGGCAAGTTAAGTTTGCTACAACCCATTTTATTATTATATCCTCCTGAAAGAAATCAAAATTATCATCCACAACCTCCTCATAGATACTGTTCTGGTGACCACCAAAGTCAGTGATGACTATCCTCTCCATATTGTTGGATGTCACATTCAGCATGTTTGTAACTATCAGAAGTCCATCATCAAGTGATAAATTGGTCACACGATACTGTGCGTACCCTCGATCAAGAATAGTAGTGCCGTTACTTGTACAGTTGAGTTGTAGGTTATCATTTGCGAAGCAACCTTCTTCAACCCCAAAAGGGAATGGAATGGACATGTTTCCACATAATCTTGTACAGTTCTGTTTGGTTGCCTTCGGATTATAATCTGCTTCATGGCGCATAAAGTGAGGAATTAGCTAGAATTAATCTAAGGAAACTACTCCTTTTAACTTGTTTTTTAATGTGGTATTAGTTTTTGTTCTAAGTCAAACATTTTCTCTTTGACCATCATTTTTTTTAAAAAATGTATAGGTTAACAACATAAAATTTATTTTTATAATATATAGTTCATATGTTATGAAACACATGGATTTAATTATGAAATTGATAGTCAAAGTTAATAATATCTGACTTAGGTGGAGGAAGGCATATTTTAAGATGAAGAAACTACACGTACTGGTCAGTTTAGTTTAGCGGTAAAGGCATTTGATAAGGATTAAAAGTATTTTTGCCTTTTAAAAAACATTATTTTTCATCTTGTTGTGCAAATAACACATCAACCCACATGTATGTATAGAAAAATTTGTGATTCGTGGGTGCTTTCAGATTGGTAATAATATGATCTGACAATGCAATATTCAAATCTAGAAAATGGCACAAGCCACTTAAAAAACAACGTCATGTGAAAAAGAAGAAGATAGGCACGAACCTATGCAGCCATCTATAACATAGGGGTTGCCATCCCTTTGACCAGGGCAGAAGCAATTGTAACCTCCTCGAGATAGTGGTAGATCCTTGCAGACGCTTTCACTGTTACAAGCATAGGTTTCTTTATTCTCTTGGGATTGGGCACTTGCGCAGCTTGGTTGGTCCGTGATTGCAATCGTAAGGTACATATCTTCAACATTGCTTGTATTCACCCAACTTGCATAAAGATCATCTATAACGAAGCCATAGTTTTCTGAAATGATAACCTTGATACTGGAGAACGCCTCATCTAACTGTGCAATCGTGCTATTGTGACGGCCAAGTTTGAGAGTAAAGCCTTGCCGGCCACTTACTGAAAACTGCAAGATACTGCAGCAGCCTAACCCATAGCAGGCAGCATAATAAGGCATGTTTGTCCTCATGATCTCTCTATTATCTGTGCAAATACTCATGCAAGAACCAACGGGATCTGTCATATTATCACCGAACATGTAGACGTCCACACCACAGCCAACAATGTACAGACTATTATATTCATGAATAATGAAACCAGTAGGGGCCTCCCAGGACTTGGTGATGTTATTGTCCACACCTAAACCCATGGTGAAGTTGTACCCAACAGCAGGAGCAAAAACATAATTGCGGCCGACATATATAGAAGTCACCTGAGTCGAGTTGTTTCCCAGGAAGAGCAGCCTTGGGGAACCAGCTGTGTTGTCGCAGGTGAGCTCGAAGCCTTGCCGGAAGCAGCCCGGCCCTATCCCAAAGGGGTACGAGATTTCGACATCCCCGCAGCGGGAGGGGCAGTGCGCCAGGGAGGCCTTGGTAGGGATACCAAGGAGCCCATCTCCGGTCCCGGCGGCAAGGACCTTGGCCTTCGTCAAGTGGATCTCCACCGCGGCCAAACACAAGAGCACAGCAACGAATGAGCGAACTAGTAGCACTCTGGTGGAGCACATGGTTGTATCGGACTCGGAGGTCTGTAAGGCTTGTTGTTTAAGGAGATGGAGGTGTCTGTGTAAGGCTTGTTCATGAGGACAAGACAGCTTTATGCTGAGACCGTAACAATAACTAGCTCTAGAAAAATAATAAAAATCTCTCTTGTGCGTTGGAAAGCAGTCCAACTAGTGGTAGTATTAGTGGAAGACCTGGACTTTGGAATCTCAGGGTCTTGTCTGATGTTACGGTCATCTCTCTTGTACCCTTTTAATTATACAAATAGAAAATGAAGTGCTGTGGGGATCTCCACCACAGTTTTTGCCTTGAAAAAAAGAAGACTGAAGACTAGACGAGCGAGATGTGGATTCCTCCCTCCGTCCCACTACAGCTCCTGTCTTTTTTATTTAATGGAAACGATGATGTGTTTTGCAATGTTAATGGAAACAATGATGTGCTTTTCTTGTGTCTCCGTGTCTAAAAGTGAGAAAAGTCATGAATTATATAGTGTTAATTGGAAGACCCCTTCACGTCAACTTTCACGAGAAACAATGATAAGTTTCTAAACAGGTTGCATATATGCTTTCCCTTTAGTTAGGACAGAAATCATGATGGAGATACTACAATGATTGAAGTACAATGATTAAAGGCACCACCTAGGTAAGTTTTCTTGAGCATACACTTGCTGTTAGGACAGAGAGTTACTAATTCGAGGTGTTTAATAGAGAGTTAACGTTTATTCGCACTAAGACATGCTAGACAAGATAACGACCTATTTGGTTCCATGCAGATAGTAATTAACTATCTGATAATAACAATATCTTTGGAATCCAAACATGTGTAGATCGTAGGTTGGATAATTGTTAGCTTGAGCTTTAGATAATAACTATCCCACTAGCTGAACTAAATTAGGTAATAGTTGTTAGCTAGATAATTATTATCAAACAGTGAATCCAAACTGGGTCATACAAATTCTAAAAAATATCTAGTATTATTAGGTCGGTGTTGCTTTTGTGAAGTATTCTCTCTAGTTACCATTAAGAAAAAATAAAAGACGATGCCAGTAACTAAGATTATAAATTAAAATAAATAAATATACTCAGAAAACTATTTGCATCGTTAAGCTACATGTGTCGCAATCCTTACAAGTACATATCTAGCCGTAATATCGGAAGAATTTATATACCATGATGAGAAGACTGGAACCACTGCCACCGGCCTTCAGCAAAACCTCAAGTATCTCATAGCTCTCTCGTTCTTTTTAGCCAAAAAAGAAAAAGTGGTGCTTGACTAATGTCAAGTCTTCTCACGAGTTACTCGTGAAGTCAGGCAAAAATTCGTATGAGATGGGACACCAGCGGCCACCCGAAGAGTCGCCCACATCAACTGTGACACCGTACCGCGTTGCAAAGGTTCGTGAATGTCCAGGCGGACTTTCACACGCACGAACCTCCCCGCTACCACATCATCAAACTCAAAATCCACCTCCATGAAGGTACTCCGCCCTGTTCGGCTGGTGGTTTTTGTGGCTGATAAGCCGGCTAATGTTGTTTTGTCATGAGAGCACAGTAAGCAGTTTAAATGAACAGGAAGCGGAATCACCTACACCATCGATCTGGTCGTGAGGCCAACCTAGAGGCAAGCCACTCCAGATAGGTATGGATGAGAAGTCAATTTTATCCCGTGACTAAAGGTGTCACTACAGCATGCGGCCTCTTTGCCGAGTGCCCAATGCACTCGGGAAAGGCATGTTTCTTGCCGAGTGCAACACTTGGCAAAAAGTCTCCATCAAAGAGTCTTGCGGTAAAGGCAGCTTTGCCGAGTGCCGAATCTCGTGCACTCGGCAAAGGCTTTTGTTTTTTTAAAAATCCTCTTTGCCAAGTGCCACACCGTAGGCACTCGGCAAAGAAATTTGTTTTTTTTTATAAAAAAAAACCTCTTTGCCGAGTGCCTCACCCCGGCACTCGGCAAAGCTTGTTTTTTTATTTTTTTAAAAAATTCCCTTTGCCGAGTGCATTGACCATTGCACTCGGCAAATTCGAAATTTGCCAAGTGCAATGGTCAATGCACATGGCAAAGCCACCTCTATTTATTTTTTTGTTTTTTGCTTTTCCATGTCAACAACAATGCATATATATATCAGAAACCACAATTTAACAGCAATATATCACAAACCACATATTTATATCACAAACAACCAAATTTATCACGACAAGTACATAATCCACAATATCTTACAAATGACAAGTCCAAAGTCCACAAGTTTAAAGTTCACAAGTTCATTACATAAGAAACGACTCCGCAAGCTGCTCACGGCGACTTTGAGGGTTGGGATGGCCCAACGTGCGACCCCGGCGACCCTCCGTACTGGTTCGACGCCGCCTCCGATTGATGCTGCACAAAAGAGAAGAGATTGCACGTGAGTGACAAGATAAATATGTAAGCAGTTTAAAGGAAAGTTGAAAAATTCGGCAGCACCTCCCTGTACGGGGAGGTTTCCAAAACCTGCAAGAAAAACGTCGGCACGAAGGCCGACAACCACATTTCGGCACGGAGGCCGACACATCAACAAATCCGGCACGAAGGCCCACAAATCAACAAAGCCGGCACGAAGGCCATCACTAGGTTTGACACTAAGCATGAGCATAGAAAGTAAAACATCCGTACTCATACTCACCGGAGTAGAATCTGGACGATGTAGTGGTGGTGGTGGTGCAAGCAAGTGTTGTGGGATCTCGCAACCTTGTTGCTGCCCAATTTGTTGCACGAACTTGACCAAATCTACCACCTGTCGCTGATCATGCTCCCGCTGGGCCTCCAAAGCAAGTATTCTCTGACGCTCGGCCTCCCGCTCGGCCCGCTCAGCCTCCCGCTCAGCCAGCTAGGCCTCCTGTTGGGCCCGAAGTAGCTGCAGCTTGGCCTGCAACATGTGACCCCAATGTTTCAATAATGCAGAGCTAAGGAACGTAAAAGTCAAAGAACGACGAATGAAACTGGAATACTTACCTGGAGTGTCACCACTGCTGTCGGCCATTGGCTTATGGGCACGCTAGAGCTCGTGCTCGCTGCTCGGAGGCGGTTGAGAGGAGTAGAGCCCGTGTCGAGGACGCCGTCGCCAAGCCAGAACCGCCCATGCTTCTTGCCTTGCCCCACCCTCATCACGAGCTAAGGATCAAGGCGCTCCTCGGTCCTCGGATCGTAGTCCGGCCCATTGATTGACCTTGCCGCCTTTGTGTATGCAGTGAGGCTGGTGTGGACGCTGGAGTTGGTGTACACCTCTGGGCCTGCATCCGGGTTGTTCTGGATGTTGGACTTTGCCGGGCCTATGTGGGCCAGAGCATACGCCGTGAGTTGGCCAATTGGCTGGCCACCGTGCGCTTTTGACTGCGAGAAAGACAACGACATGTGGTTAGAAATCATACAGAATTGAGCGCGGGTAGATTAGACAAATGGTGGAGACATACATATGCCTTTGCGTATTTGCTGAGGCTGGCGCTGCCTTGATGGTGAGGTACACCTGGCATCAGCATACGCTGCTCGCTTTTCTCTTGTGCGCCTTCTGCCAGTCCGCGTCCAACCATTTGTCCACTATAACTGCCCAGCAATCGGGGTGGGTGGCGCACCAGTTTGGAGTCACCTACAATCCATCAGAAAATCAAATTAGTCATAGTTAATCTCAAAAGAAATCAATAGGAGATGTTTTCTATTTACCTGTAGGTACTGCTCCCTTGTCAGCATCTCTCTTCTTGCTTGAGTTTTGTTGATTCTTCTATTACGGAAGGTGGTGTTGTAGTCAATGTGCGCCTAGATGCGGGACTCATAAAGCAAGTCCGAGACACGCCTTTTACAGGAAGCATAAGCCACCTGATATGCCCTTTTCTCCAGTCCCAGCTGGCATCTGAAGAAGTTCTGCATAAAGACACGAGGTATCCATTATTTTATTTCAATAATGTCCAATGAATGCGATGAATTGAGGGCCGTAGTGAGAAAGGCTTACCCACAACTCCATAATCACCCGACCCGCCAAGTTTCTGAACTTTCTTCCTTGGACATCTGGAGCATCATTGACGAGGACGTAGTGGTTGAACGAGGTGGGTGCCTCTGACTCCTCATCCTCTGACGTCCACACCAAGCCAGGGAAGTGTTCCCTGCACAGAAGTCCCAGGATCCCATTGACATTGCGAGCCTCGACCCCCTCATCCACAAGTATCCAGTTCCTACACAAGTGGTTAACAATAGTTATTATTATCTCTTATTATGATTTTTCAACATATTAAATAAAGAACATATGAAGTTACTTACTTATCCCCCTCGGGTGCAATCAGTGGGCGGCGGTCAACAGGAATCGGTCACTTCAGGAGCTTCGCGGGACCTCGCAAGTATGGTTTTGAGGCTGTAGAGGAAGTCGAACCCCCTGCCCCCTCCTCGGACGTGTGCGGAATCGCCTCCTCGGACGTGTGCGGAACGACGTCATCGTACATCTATGGAACCGCCTTCTCGCCCACCGTGTGCTGAGGGATGTCGTCGTCCCTAGAAGAGCACGAGGAGCCACGCTCGTGGTCAGTCGGTGGCTCCTGCCTGGGCCTGCCCCTCGGCCTCCTCCGCCTCTCTGACGGGTCCGGCTCTGTCTCCTCAGGCGCTGGCGTGTCCCTCGGTCTCGAGTAAATCAAGAGACAGCTCCTCCTAGTGGGCCCTATCACCTGCAATTGAAAAGAATAAACCAATATTAGTACAGATAAACGAGAAGTACTTAGCAAGGGATGCAAAACAAAGAAAATGTAATTACAAAATAACATAGTATTACATGTATTTCTAATATTCTTCATGATCGGGATTATCTGGATGATAGGTATCATATCACTATCAAGAGCCTCCAAATCGTCAATGGCCTCATCCTCATCGCTGTCATTGCCTAGTTGTAGTCCGTCAAGCATTTTCAAGTCCCTCAGATCATGCACCTCATCTGAAGCTTCCTCATCAACAACCCACTCCTCGTCTACTTCCATTTCAATCTCTCCGGTTAAGTCTATCTCAAGCATCCCTGGTAGCCCCTCGTCTTGTTGATAGAACACCCCGTCATGCGTGGGTGGGTTCAAATTGTAATCATCATCGTTTGGGCCAAGTAATTTACCATGTGGTGATACCTTGTGCACAATATACCAACCCTAAAGATGTGGGTCAGTTTTGCAAGCATATGGACAATAATAAACTTGCCTAGCTTGTTCATATGGACAATAATAAACTTGCCTAGCTTGTTAAGCCACAATATAGACATCATCTCTTGGATAGAAGGAATCCTGTCTAGTTTCTACTATCCCAAATTTAGGGGACTTTCTGGTTACTGTAGGATTAAACCACTAGCATTTTAATATGACAGGCTTAGGTGCTTTTTCACCATGGTATTCGAGCTCGTATATTTCTTCAACTGTGCCATAATAGTCCTCCTGATCAGCGTCGGGCGTAACTTCTCCGAGCGTAAATACTCCGGTATTTGTGGTCCTTGGATTGGGCCGACTCTTCTCGTAGCTTGTTGTGTGAAAGCGATATCCATTCACGTCATAAGCGTTAAATGACGAGACCTTATAGTCAAAGCCTTTGGCCACTTGTCGTAATTCGGCACTTGTAGACACATCCCTTTGGCACTACAAGCTCAAGCAGGAGAGAAATGAAATTAGGCAACTAGGAACGCCAAACTTGGAACGAGCTAAGTTGGTCAGAAGGTACCTTCTTTGGAACCATGTAATGAAATCAAGCGAACCATGTTGAAGAAGGGTCTCTCATTCATGGTCAGAAGGTGGCCTTGGATGATGCCAGTATTCAGCAAAAAATTCCCTGCACCGACAAGCAACAAGGTCGTTGGATGCAGAAAAGTTACGGAGTATGTAACAAGTTCGTTGAGAACTTACCCCTGATACTAGTCGACTTTGTCAAGGTTCATCAACACGTAGATCATGATCTTGCGCCACTCTTCATTGGTCACTTTCTTTTTGGCCGCTCCACTTGCTCTCCCGCGTTGCCCTTTGAATTGGCTGAGGGTTGATTCATTTTCATCCTCGTTATAACGAGGGGGTGGATTATGCACGCTAGGATGGTTCTCACTATAGTATGATGTTGTGATGTTTGACACCTCCTCATGAATGAATGCCTCTGCTATGAAAGCCTCAATCCTGCCTTTGTTTCCACATTTCTGGCGAATAGTCTTTAGACATCTCTCGATTGGATAGCACCAACGGTTATGCACGGCCCCCCATTCGTACCTCGTTCGGGAGGTGCAAAATCAAATGCTGCATCGACAAGAAAAAGACAGGTGGAAAGATCTTCTCCAACTTACAGAGCAACTCGGGTGCCATTTTTTCCAACTCCTTAACCACTTTCAGAGATATCTCCTTGGCACAAAGCTGGCGGAAGAAAAAGCTCAACTCTGCCAGCACCTTCCAGACATGCTCAGGGACGTAGCCTCGAACCATCGATGGAAGAAGCCGCTCAATCCATATGTGGAAGTCATGACTCTTCATCCCTAAGACTCAGCCAGTATCTGGGTTCGCTCCCCTCCTCAGATTCACTGCATACCCATCAGGGAACATTAACGTCTGCATCCATTGTATCACTTCTATCCTGTGCTTCTTTTCCAAGACGTAATTGGCCTTAGGCCTTTTCCATGGTTTGTCGTCTCTTGGAGGCAGCATCTGTAGCTTTGGTCTGTCGCATAGTGTTGCCAGGTCTACTCTAGCTTTAGGGTTGTCCTTTGTCTTGTCAGGAATGTCCATGAGTGTTGCCCAAAGTGCTTTGGCGACATTCTTCTCAGTGTGCATTACATCTATGTTGTGTGGAAGGAGAAGGTCATCAAAATAGGGAAGCCTCTTCAAAACTTATTTATGAGTCCACATATGTTCCACACCATAGCCCACAAAGCAATCTTTCTTTGGATTATCTTTCTTTGGATTATCTTTCTTTGGATTATCTTTCTTTCTTTTACCCTTCTTTGGATTATCTTTCTGTGCCTGAACCACGAGAGCATCTATCTGAGCATGAACCTGGGCACTAGTCATCTTCTGAGGATTAGGGTCGGTCACCGTGACACCTTTCGTGAAGTTCTTGGTGTCTTCTCTGAATGCATGGTCAAGAGGGAGGAACTATCAATGCTTGTCGAACGACGAGAACTTGCCACCCTTCTTCAACCAGATGAAATGTAGAGTTGCCTTGCATACCGGGTATGGAAACTTCTCGTGGACACACCAGCCAACGAATATCCCATACGCTAGGAAGTCATGCATGGAGTACTGGTACCAAACATACATTCTGAAGTTCTTCTTTGTAGCTCGGTCATAAGTCCATACGCCTTCATTCCAAGCACTGATCAATTCATCATAAACAGGCTCCATGTACACACCCATTTTGTTTTCCGGGTGTCCAGAAATTATCAACGTCAAGAATATGTTTTGCCATTGAAGTAGGGCCCCGGGGGGATTGAGGGGAATAGCGAACACAGGCCGACATCATTCCGTAAGGATTGAACCCATCTGTTGCTAGCGCAACACGTACATTATGGGCCTCTTCATCTTTGCCACAATGATTGCCATTAAAGCTTTTCCATGCTTCACCATCAACTGGATGTACCATCTTGTCAAGATTGTATCGAACGCCATTCTTGGGCCATGTCATCTGTTTTGGAACTCCTCAGACATCAATAGCCATTGGAGCCTCGGTATGATCGGAAGGTGTCGTAGGACTTTCATGGGGACCTCCTTGTTCTGTTCCTTCTTGCCATCACCTTTGTCTACCTCCACATACCTAGAGGATTTACACTTTGGACAGTACTTTGCATCCTTGTGTTCTTTCCTAAATAGGACGCACCCCTTTGGACAACAATGTATCTGCTCATATGGCATCTTCAGTGCCCAAAGGAGTCTCGTTGACTCATACAAGCTGCTCGGTAGATGATGACCCTTCGGAAGCAGGCCCCCAATAACTGCCAACATAGCATCGAAGCAGGCTCGACTCATGTTGTACTGGGACTTCAACCCTATTAGGCGCCCAATGGCATTTAGTTGAGAAACTGTTGTCTTCTCGTGTAGGAGCTTCTGTGCCGAATCCAACATGGCCAAGAACGCCTTAGCGCTTGGCTCTGGCCCCTCCTCCTCATCTTCCTGCTCGTCCTCCGTAGGTCTTTCAGCGAACGTCGCATCCTGATAGTCACCTAACCATCCTACTACCCCGCCATCACCATCAAATGCCTCTAAGCGTGGTCTCATGACCTCCTCTCTAGGACGATAGGCTTCACCATGGTACACCCACCAGGTATAGTTTGGCATATATCCATACTTGCAAAGATGCTGCCCCATGACTTCCCTTGTTTTCCTTTTCTTGTTTTCACATTCGCTACAGGGACAGAATGTGTCACTTGCTCCCTTAGCTACCTTGCCAAATGCTTGATCCAAGAATTTCTCGGTCTTAGCCATCCATTCAGGGGTGATTTGAGCCTGACTTGGGCGTCCCGTGTACATCCACTCACGGTTATCCATCCTCTAGCATATACACATAATGGAGTAATATAACCATACGTTGCATCTGCACGGCGTGCCTACTGTCTAATAGGTGAGGATAGGTCCTAATCCCACCCACGGATGTGTAGATGAGGTTAGTTTCCATCCTCTACTCTGATCCGAGACAGAATTTTGGTAGCACCTCCCCGCTGTTCTCCCGATATATGTCCTGGAAGGGAGAGTGTGTATTCAAAGAACAATAGGGAGGTGGTGCCGAAACTCAATCTCGGATCCGAATAAAACATGGAAACTAACCCATCTACGCATCCGCGGGCTGTCCAAAAAATGTGGACAATCCGAAACAGATATGGTCATAGATATGCAAAGATCCGCATACCTCCAACCGTATCTGTTTCGGACGGGAGACGCCTAACTGGGCTACATAGATCTACGTATGACAATGGTAAGGAAGAGAGCTTAATTATACCTAGGGTGGCGGTGGAGCCAGGCTAGCGGCGCAGTGGTGAGTCAGTGCAGTGGCGAGTCGGTGCTGTGCAGGCAGGACCGCAGCGCCGACGAAGATGATCAGGGTCGCCTAGGTGCTCCGGGTCCCCTCCGACAAGTCCTGCTCTGCAAAAGAAGAAACACATCACTATAAGTTGAAAAATTCGGCAGTACCTCCCCTGTAAGGGGAGGTTTCCAAAACCTACAAGAAAAAATGTCAGCATGAAGGCCGACAACCACATTTCTGGCACGATGGCCCACACATCTACAAACCCGGCACGAAGGTCGTCAATGACTTAAACGGCACGATGGCCGACAACCCTGGGGCTTTACATTCTTCTCCGGCGAGGGGCGGGGACGACGGTGTGGACGAACAGCGATGGGCGGGGATGACGACGTGGACGAATGACGTCGAAGAACGGCATGGACGAACATCATCGACGAACGGCGTGGACGGTCCTCGGACCGAAGTCCGTCTCCTCCTCCCTTCTCCTTCTTCTTCCTTCTTCTCCTTCTTCTTTTTCCTCTTCCTCCCCTTCTTCTTCCTCCTTCCTCCCTCCTCTTCCTCCTACCACCTCTTCTCTCTACTAGCCGGCCGGGGGCAGCGCGGCCCGCCGGTGAGCCTTGGGCGGTGCGGGCCGGCACCGAGGAGGAGGAAGGCCGCGGGGCGGGCGGTGCGGGCCGCCGGCGAGGAGGCGCGGACCTAGGAGGAGGCGCGGGCGGGCCGGCGAGGCGCAGCCGGAGCTACCGGCCGGGGCGGGCACGGAGGTGGTGGGCCGTGGTGGCGGGGCAGCGCACCGAGGTGCGGGAACGGAGGGGACGCGCGGGGGCGCCGTGGGGAGGTGCGGGGAAGGCGGGACGGCCGGCGGGCGGGCGGGGCACGGCGGCGCTACGCGGGGAAGGCGGGGGTGCGGCGGCGCGCTGGCGGTGGGGGGCGACGGGCGGCGGCGAGGGGGTGAGGGGGCGCGGTGTCGGGCGGGGATAGGGTTTGGGAGTGGCCGAGTGGGCTGGGCCTTTTGTCCACTTTTTCGTTTTTTTCAAATTTCTTTGCCGAGTGCCGCAGACCCGGCACTTGGCAAATTTTTTTTGTTTTTATTTTTTTGCCCCAATTTTTTTGTGAAGCCCTCCTACATTATTTCAAACTACATGTTCGAATTTGGGACTTTTTTTATGACTTTTTGCTATATTTCTTGAATTTATTTTGTTTACTGGCATTGTTTTCGAAAAAGTAAATTTGAACTGCAGGTGCATGAAATAATGAAATCTAGCCATTCAAAAAATGATATTCATGTTGTAGAGTGTATTTTGAGGCCATATCTAGGAACTCACCCAAAATTTGAACGCCTTGTTCACGAAACATGGCCACCCGCTTGTGGTCGGAGTGTTTTTAAATTATATAAAATGCAAATGAAGTCCGAAAATCATGAAACTTATCGAGGTCTCATGTTATCGCATGTAGAGGCTATGATAAAAAATTGAGAAGGTTTCAAGCAAGTTGCGACGTCGGATGCCTAAAACTTGGCAAAATAGGCATCTCCCATGGTGTGTGTTTGGTTTGAGGAATGGGATGGCCCATCATCTTTTCACTCCTCACTTTTTTCATTTGATTTGTGGAATGAAATGAGTTGATCCATCACCACCTCATTCTCACAAGCTAATAATTAGTACTATCATGAGGAATGGGTTTATTCCACCAAAATTCATGGGATGAACGCATAGTGCATCATCCATGCATGGGATGATTCCGCAAACCAAACACACGTAAGTCGACCTACAATCCAAACACCAATAACTCCATCGAAATCATACACGGACCATCCCCGCCGCTTTCTTGATGCCTGGTTGAAGGTGAGCAGGAAACAATTGTCCCCCCAACTCCTTACATTCAATCGCCCGCAATGGACACCAGATCCACCCCACTGCCTGCTCCACCACCTCCGTTCTGACCCCCTCTCTTGAGACCAAAGGCCTGCATCGACGCATCAGAAGAATGCCCCGCCGTATCACTGATTCACCGTGCAGTTTGACGCTCTTCCTCTCCGCCGCTGACAAATTCAGTTTCCCAATCAATCCTTCGAACCCCTCCATGCGCAAAACCACCAAGGTCGAAGATCCCGATCAACAGATGCTGGTGATGATCCGGACTTCTAGTGGAATCAAAAGGCAAACGACTAGCAGACTAAGGGTTGGGAAAATTATGTGGACGCACGGGACAGGAAAATAAGATATCATGGGCGCAAGGGAACCTAGACAGGACTCTCAAGCGCGCTAGGAGATTGGGGGGGGACGACGACAAAATCGGACGTCACCACCGAGACCCACTCGAGTCACCTAGCGAGGAGGCCCTAGACAGTGACATTCTTTTTTTTCAATTTGATTGCTTTCATTACACTTGAGTTGACAAATCGTCATCAACAATTACATTGACACTATCTGGGGCTTCACACAACATGTGCTCTGCCCCTTCGGTGCTACTCACACATAACGCAGCGAGAACATGTGCACCATAATATCATTCTTACACGCAAGCACAACTCAGGAGGCTGAAAAAATGGACTGCTACATAACAGTTTCAGAGAAAATTAGTTAACAAGTTTTGCAGAGCTAATAGGTGGGCTGTATCGATCAAGGCCCATTAGCATGCCCACGCAAGCTTAATGAAGAACTGCTGGAGAGCGACTGCTGATCGTATGGACTTGGTGGAGAGAGCGACTGGGGCCACGGCGCCGACCTCGCCACGCTGGAAAGCAAGCACCGCAATGACACTCACCGCCACACCATCAAGGCCGTCACCATCGTGCACAATGAGACGGCCACGGGCGTCACCAACGACCTCGTCGCCGTGCGCGCGCTGCTGGACGCATACGGCCACCGGCGCTACTGCTGGTGGACGGCGTGTCGTCCATCTGCGCGCTTGACTTCCGCATGGACGAGTGGGGCGTGGATGTGGCGCTCACGGGCTCGCAGAAGGCACTGTCGATGCCCATTATGAGTTTCAAAAGCTATTTTGTATTCTTCACCAGCAGCCATTCTGATTTGGTGAAAACCAGAGCAAAGGTCTAGAGATGAGAACCACTTTGCTCCATGCAATTCATCCAACAATTCATCTATTACTGGCAAAGGGTACTTGTTCTTTACTGTCAAGGCATTCAACCTTCTGTAATCCACACAGAGTCTCCAATCTCCTGTCTTCTTCTTGACTAAAAGTACTGGTGAAGAGAAAGGGCTTGAGCTATGTTTGATGAGCCCCTTGTCAAGCATTTCCTTGATCTATTTCTCAATCTCATCCTTCTGAAAAGGATTATATTTGTAGGGCCTCAACCTGAAGGGTGCTGCTCCAGGCAATAAAGGTATGGCATGGTCTCCTTCTCTCCTAGGAGGAAGTGTCATTAATGGCTGGAATAACTCTGAGTATTTGTCAACCAGAGATTGGATTTCAGATGGAATGTTAATGCTACCAGGCAAAGTAGTCTCACTGTTATCAGACTGACACTCCTTACTTTGTAACTGCACACAGAATAAAACTGAATCCAGTTTCTCCATTACAGCTAATTGCTCTCCATCCACTGGTGGCCCCATGACAAGCTTAGAATTAATGCCATAGATTCTCTTCTTTTGGCCTACATGCTTCAACTTGAACCACTTATCCTTCCAGTGCACCTTCATTGGACTGTTACTGCTGAGCCAATCCATTCCCAAGACAACATTATAAGTATCAATAGGAATGATCTTGAATGTACTCTTGAATGTAATGCCTTGAATATGCCACATTAGATCTGGTAATTCATGGGTGCATTGCAGAATATTGCCATTAGCAACCTTGACTTGTACAGATTGGGCCAGAGGTTGTTTACCATCAATTTTGGAGGCCAACTGTTCACTGATGAAACAATGAGTGCTGCCTGAATCCACCAATATGTATGCTTCATATTTGGAGATGAAACCTCTCAACTTAACTGTTTCATGTATGTCATTGCCTTGTACTGCCTGAGAAGAGATTAATATGCCTTTAATAGGTTGAACAACAATAGAACAGAGCTCATCTTCATCAGAATCTTCCTCTTCTTCATCTTGTGCTTGCTCTCGAATTGGTCGTGGTTCAGAGTAATAAGGCTCCAATATATCCCACACCCCTTCCATAGCATGCAGAGATACATTCTGGCATTTGTGTCCAGGATTCCATTTCTCACCACATTTGAAACAGAGCCCCTTAACCTTTCTATACTTCTTCAAAGATGATAACTTGTTGTCTGCAGTACTGCCTTGACTTGAATCATAATGCCTCTTCTCTTCTCTGCCAGGGCTAGAAGAGTATCTTGGAGTAAAGCTTGGGGTATGAACATCCTTGCTGTCAGAAGAAGGCCTCTTGGAGCTTGATTTAGATTCACTTCTCCTGAAACTGTTGGGTGTACCCAACAGGGCTTCTTCCTGCAATAATGCCAAGGAACTAGCAGAATCCAGATCTTGAGGTTTATGAACCATGACAACAGATTTTATCTCATGCTTAAGGCCATCCACAAATCTATTGGTGATAGTGTTCATAGAGAAAGTAGGGTCATGAGCAAGTATCTGGTGTATGAGGTCAGAAAATCTCTCTATGTGTTCATCTACAAAGTGTGTTTGCTTTATACGAAAAAGTATCTAAGGAGGTGGTTATGTTCATCTCTGTCAAACTTGGCACAAACTGTGGCACAAAAATCATCCCAAGGCATAGGCAGTATAGTGGACTCTACTATCTGGTACCAAAGGGAAGCTGAACCAGTGAAATGCATGGTGGAATAGCGAACCCAAAGCTCAAGATCTATCCTATACATGGTGGAAAAGGATTTACAGTTTTTGAGCCACAGAGTAGGGTTTGTACCATCAAATTTTGGGAAAGGTAAATCGGGAATTGCTAGGTTGTGTATGGGGTAGGCATATACAGAGGAAGCAAAATTGAATTGAGGATTGGTATGAATCACAGCACCATGTATCTGTTGTTGGCTCGGGGGGGCGGTGTACACCACCCCAGAGCCGGCCTCGCGGTGGTCATTAGACCCAGGCACCGCCCCGGACGGGGACGACTCCAGCTTGGCGGAGTCCGGCACCTTCGGCGACGGAGACGGCTGACTCTCCTTCGCCGATGTTGACGGTTGATCGATGAAGACGGTACCCGTCGGTAGTGGTACGGCTTGAGGTAGATTCAGAAGCGCCTTGTCGACCTTGTCCCCCAGCGCGAGAACGACGTTCTCTAGCTCGTTGACGCGGCCGTCGACGAGCGGCTTCCAGAGGTTGAACTCCGTCTTGAGAGCCCGCACCTCGCTCATCACCGATTTCAGATCGGAGAGATCCTTCTTGTTTTCCTCCAGTAGAGCGAGCATCTTCCCCATCTGCTCCTCCGGCTTCAGCTGCACCATCTGCAGCCATGTGAGATGGCTGTGCGGTGCCAGCACGATGCGGTGGATTGATGCAGAAATTGGTGGGGAATTGGAGCTGGATTGGTGGCAATCTGATACCAGATGTAACCGAACTAGGGTAACCAAGGATAACTAGCTCGGGGACCTCGATTCAGCCGCACTCCGGCAATCGCCGCGAGCACGCTGCCAACGCCCAACGGCGAGGTTCAGAGATGAGATCGAGTTCACCGTTCTCCGATCGAGTCGGCAGCAATACATAGGAGACACGCAACCGTGCTCCTGCCCGTTACATGGGCCGTAACTGAAAATGAAACGAATAACTTTTAACTGGTCTTTGTCTTTTAGGCCCACTCTGGCCCAAGGACTCGGGTGTTGGGCTTCCTCTTCCGTTTCTCTGGCTGGGCCGGCGCGATCGCTGAAGGAGCAGCATCAACAGCATCGGAGACTTGATCAGAAGTGGATTCGGTCTGCAGGTTACCTTCAGCTTCGACAGCGTCGGTGCACTCTGCTGCCTTGCAGAGCCGATGGCTGACTGCAGTAACGAAGTGTTGGCTGTACTCTCTATGTAAAGTTAATTTCCACTCTCAGCTCTGCTACAGAATATAGTTTTGTGAATATACTTCTTTAATTAAACTTCAATTAACTTCCGTATATAGCCCTACCCAGTTTAGCTACAGTATATTTGATCATACCCAAATACCCAATCAACTCTGCTTCTTGCCATCACGTAATGTTTTTTCTTTCTGGAGTCTGAACTGAGATCAGGCCATAGAACATGCCATTCTAAAAAACAAACAAAAAAATACTTATAAATATATTTGCTCGTATTAATTCTTTGCGTGATCAAAGAATAAGCTGTACGTACTACATAAATAAAAAATAAGTCTTACAGATACTCTGCTTCTTGCCATCACGTTGTTTTTTCCTCAAGAGTCTGAACTGAAATCAGGCCACACAACATGCCATTCTTGCACAAAAAGGAATACTCTCACAAACTAGAAACCCAGGGCGCGGCGTTGCCGCTCAGCCCCTGATGGACCCATTTATTTTCTTTTTACGAATAATTAGAATAAATGTATGTGTTATATCCGGGTGTTGGAATATTTATAGTTAAGCTATTTAGATTTAGGCAAAATTTATGTATATAAATGATTTAGTAAACCTTGAGCAAAGTTTTGAGTTTATGTGTTGATTTTGTAAGTAGATAAACATTGTATATTTATATGTTATCACTGATTAGGTTTTCAGCTAACTCCAATAGCACATAGTTTTCAAAATATTTTATATTTTAAAGAGTTAACTAATTTTGATTTTGAATATGTTTGGAGTATAATAACCATGTAACAATAAAATTTGGAAGTTTATTGAAGCCTATGTCTTCATACCAATTTGAATAAAGAAATTGGCTTTATTAATTATTTGAGAAAACTATTGAGAAATCTAGATGTACATTTGTAGTTAAAAAAGTGCACCAAAACATATGATGTTATGTGTTTGTATTGATTTATCATTGTCAGTTGTATGCGCAAAAAAAAAGAAAAAAAAAATAGTTCACATAACTCGCAATGTGACCTGATCCGTGTGTAGAGGCACAAACGTACTGTAATCCCAAGTATATAAGCATGCTCACTGTTTGGAATAATCCATAGTTCTTCTAAAGAACAGACAGGAGCGGAACGATTGGGCAAGCAGGAAACTGGTAAAGGCTATCTGATCAGCAGTAGCAGTTCTTACCCAAAGATGATGTTGCCTTGCTTCACGATGTCAATGTTGTGCATTTTTCATATCGAAAAATCCTCAATGTCAGGGACAATACCAAACTGGTAGCAGTTGTTACTCAAAGATGATGTTTTGCCTTGCCTCACGATGTCAATGTTGTGTTCTTTTTATATCTGAATCCTCAGTGTGAGGGACACTTCCAAAGTGCATATGCTTTTGTATTTAGGAGAACATGGAACCAAGTACAAAGGTAAGTCATGATGAGTGAACAAATGTAGGTAAATAGAAAATAAAAACTTGCTGCAACAAAGAGTAAGTGTTCAATAAATAAACAATTAAAATTCAGAGTACAGAAGGTAAGTAAAGGGAAAACAAGGAACACTTGCTTGTTTTCATACATTTTTTTAGTAAGCATGCACCTGCTTCCCGTTTTTCTTGAAGCAGTTGTTTCGGGTTTTGAATTGTGAAAAGAAACACTGGATTGATGGATGACTCATACAACTGAAAACGTATGAAAGTTGTAGTGCATTGAAAGGGAAAAATCAACTCAGGAGTGTTAATCACTCTCATCCTGTTAAATCCGCATAAACCAAAGAAATTACAACATATGAAGGTATTTTTGAGTACTTGATGGTAACTAATGTAGCGATGGGGTGATGCAATGCACCCATTTGCAGTGATTTGTTTTCAGAAAAACACAGGAAATAAAGATTGTAAATTAAACACAATAACTTTAACTGTACCATCTATAAAATTGCTATTCATATCTAACTGCATATGTACTTGATTGGTATCTGTATGTGAGCTGGTAAAAAATGAGTAACCGGTTGTTGTTGACATCTATAGCTGCATATGAGGTGGATTGGCATGTATAGAGGAAAAGCACAACAAACTTACAAATAGAAGGTTCTGTAGAAACGATATTCACATGTAGTGATATGTATATCCCGACATCAATATGCAGATTTTGGGGAAATGAGGAGTAATTAAAAAAATAGGGAAAGGGCAAGAGGCATAGCCTACCTGCAATTGCAAGCAGGCTGCTGTAGGGAATGGTGCGACACGGCTGGATTAGGAAAACCCAGTATGCCGCAGCTTCGCTGGAGGTGCTTGCGTAGTCGGTAAGGATTGCTAAAGTAGAATTCTTACGGCTTCTGGAATCGAGAGGATAGAGATGCAGTTTTAACACTTGAGTAGTGTTGAACTGTGGAAAGAATATTTAAGAATCTGCTATCAAGGCCATGATAATATGAAATAATAATTAATGTTACATTGACTATATACATAATACATTGAAAGAGGCAATAATGCAGTTAGATATTGACCTTGGAATGTTTTAACAAAAGCTCCAATAAGGAGTCTCACAACAAGTTTTCTGCCTCTGCCTCATTAGAGGCACCACTTTGGTTCAGACATTTTATCGAGCACGTAGTAGGTGGCAAGCAAACTTACAAGATGATCGAGCAGGAGCAGGGGAAATTGTTGCTTGCGTAAGGGCCGACGCAGCACCGCACCACGGCGTCGATGGTCGAGTGAGAGCACGACTGGTGGCTTCAAACCGAGATGAAGACTACTACCACGCCGGCCGGGGTGTAGTGGCGGAGGACGTCGACCTGCATATGGAAGTTTCAGCGACCCCTTGTCACTCGATGTCGCTGAATATTGGCCGACTGTTTGCATTGAACTTATCGGTGACGAAGTAACCATCAACGGGAGCGGTGGGAAGTGGAGAGGAGCGTGCGGACGCCCGTACCATCGAAGAGGAACCGAGAAGGGCAGAGGTCGCAGCAGGGGCAGGGGCCGTGGCCGTGGCCGGTACGACACCTCTCGTCGGCGTCACAATAAGCGGGAGCATCAGCGAAGGCGAGCTGCGTGGCGGCGCGCGATGGTGGCGACCTGGCCGGTGGGGTGATGTGGATTGTGAAGAACAGCCGAGGAGGAGAGGCGTCGCAGCAGGGGCCGGCGTAGCACACCTGTCAGCAACGCTACTGGGCCAAGCACCATTCCTGATGAAGATGACGATGGCGTACACATCGGCCAGCGGCCCAGGCCCAAAAGAAGCGCAAAGCCCAACCATCGAGTGGTCGGTCCCGATTGGCGTACCTAGTATAAATACGGCAGTTGAGAGAGAGGAGACCAGAAAGTTGTAAACCGAACCATTACATTTTGAATTTAATCATTCATCTGTGTTCATCCTTTCCCCTTCCCCACGCTGTTCCTTCTTTTCCTGTTCCCCTAGCTGGTCGTACTCACAATTGGTATCAGACTTGCCGATCCTGGAAAATCACCACCACTATACTCGCCGCCAGCGTGCTCTGGGCGCCATGGATCCCAATTTCAAGCTCCTGTTCGATGAACTCACCAAGCTCAACGAGCGGTTCGACGAGCAGTCTTCGCACTTCGACGAGCAGAATCGCCGCTTCGACGATCTCGAGCGCCGCATAGCCGACCGATCCGACGATTTCTCGTCCCGCCTCGGCGCGCTGGAGTTGAAGCACGAGGCCGTCGAGGAGATCAGCCGCCGCGTCGGCGACTTGGAGTCTGCGCCGGTGGATCCACAAGTGCTTGCTGACAGCAGGCGTCTCAATGATCTGGTGGCCAACTACGCTGACCGTGATGCGGAGTTCTGCAACCGCCTCGACGCGCTTGAGCAGTCCCGCTCCGTCTTCCCTGGCGAGGATGCGGAGATCCGCGTGGAGTCCTTGGAGCGGTGGCGGCCCGGAATCGAAGACATGCTGTGGTCCATGCGTCGCTCGGTGCAGGCGCTATCGTCCGTCCCGGCTTCGTCCGCACCGCCGGTGTCGTCGACGTCCGCCACGGCGACCGCGGACACCTACGTCGCTACTACCTCGGCGCCCGGGAACGCCTACACCTCCACCACGACGGCGCCCGGGTACGCGTACACCTCCACCACGACGGCGCCCGGGTACGCGTACACCTCCACCACGACGGCGCCCGGGGCGGCGTACGCCTCCACAACTTCGGCAGCCGGGAACTCCTTTGCTCCGTCAGCAACAACCGGGTACACCTACGCCAACAATCTGGCCTCGTCGCAGCCGTGCGCACCTCACATGACCATGGCTCCACCTCCGCCGCGTGATGCCGACCAGGTGTTCGACACAAGTACTCAGAACAGCTTCTACACCAATTCTCCGACACAGGCGGTTGAGTAGCAGTACATGCGCCCCGCCGAACAGCCCGTCGTTGGGCGCCGCGTCGAATCGACTACACGGGTTCCGGGATCCGGGGTTGTGACGACCTAGATTCCTGACCCGGCCAATGGTACGCGCCATTCCCCTGTTTCCAGTTCAGTTCATGCGTCTCCTACATATTTGCATCATCCTCCGCCGATTCCTACCTACTCTCATCAGTCACCTCCTGTTCCTCAACCTGACCCACCAGGAACTACGCATTCCACCAATCCTAGTTCCTTTCATTCACCTCGTCCTCCTCAGCAGTATGTGTACCACAATGTTCCTCCAGTTCATCCACCACAGCCTTCTCAGCCAGTTCATCCACCACCACAGCCTTCTCAGCCAGTTCATCCTCTACCACAGCATTATCAGCCACCCGATCGCCACAATTATCACAACTCTGGCCGAATTCCTAAGCTGGAGTTTCCACGCTTCGATGGGGACAACCCGTCGTTGGAAACACCGCGCCGAGAAGTACTTCCGTCTCAATTACGTAGAAGAGTCCCTATGGATTGAGATTTCGAACTACATTTTGATGGTGCCGCTTCATTGTGGTACCGGTCTATTGAGCATCTTCTGCCTACCTTGAGTTGGTCTTCCTTTTGCGCATCTATGCATGAGCGTTTTGATAGGGATAGGCATGAGTCATTGCTTAGACAGAGTTTCCGCCTCCGCATGTCTTCCACTGTCACCGATTACATCTCTCGGTTCACTGAATTAAATGACCAACTCAAAGTTTACACTCCCCATACTGATGAAGTTACCACTGTCCAGCGTTTCATCGACGGTCTTAGACCTGACATCAAGGCTGTCATTGCATTACATCACCCCAAAACGTTGGACTCTGCCGCTTCGCTTGCTTTGTTACAGGAGGAGATGTGCCCGAAGTTTTCCCGCTCTGGTGATTGGCATTCGTCCTCTGCTTCCAAGGCGGCGTCTATTTGTGGAGCTCATCCACTGCCACTTCCTCCTCGGGTAGACAAGGCTGTTCCTACCCCGGGAGTGGCTGCTGCCACACCATCTGCTGCTACTCTGGCCGCTGTCAAAGCTTCTCGGCGCGCTCAGGGATTGTGTTTCAAATGTGCTGGTAAATGGTCACATGATCACAAGTGCCCTCCAGAGGTGCTCATGGCAGTTGGTGATTTGTGGGATATGGTTCCTGATGAAGATGATACCGCAGTTGCTGAGATTATTGCTCCTGACGATGCAACACCTCCTGATCCAGCTCATCTATTTTTAGCCATATCAAAGGCGGCAATTCGTGGTTCAGTCGCTTCTCGAGCTATCAGACTGCCGGCTATCATTCAGGGTCATTCTGTGGTGTTGTTGATTGATTCAGGGAGTTCAGCTTCCTTTGTCAGCTCAGCTTTTGCTGCTCGACTTTCTGGGGTGCCTATTATATCTTCTCCAAGTCAGGTGCAGGTGGCCGGAGGAGGATGTCTGCAGAGTGCGGGTATGTTTCCTGACATGCAGTGGTCAGTTGGTGGTACATCTTTTGTTACAAACTTCAGGATCTTGGATCTTCAGGCATATGATGCCATTGTGGGCATGGATTGGTTGTCTACACATAGCCCAATGATGGTGGATTGGGAGCACAAGTGGTTGGTGGTTCCCAACAATGGTTCCCCAGTGCTCTTGCAAGGTGTTTCTGATCAACATCCTGCACATTTGTATGTTCAAGTCTCGCAATGTTTCGAGCCATCACCTCCGGATACGGCCACCACCGGTTACCATCGAAGTGCAAGCCTTGTTTGTCGAGTTTGATCACTTTGTTTCGGGCCCTACTTCTCTGCCGCCTTCACGAGTGTGCAATCACACAATCCCTCTGATTCCGGGAGCTCAACCTGTGTTTCTTCGTCCTTTTAGGTACCCTCCAGGCTTGAAGGATGAAATTGAGCATCAAGTCAATGACATGTTGAAACAAGGGTTAATTCAGCCGAGCTCCAGTCCCTTCTCTTCCCCTGTTTTGATGGTTCGCAAGAAGGACAACTCTTATCGCTTTTGCGTGGATTTTCGGCAGTTGAATTCTATCACCGCCAAATCAAAGTTTTCTGTGCCTGTTTTCGATCAGCTGATGGATGAGCTGTCCCAGGCAACATGGTTCTCTACCCTTGATCTGCGTTCCGGGTTCCATCAAATTTTGCTTCAACCGGGCGAGGAATTCAAAACTGCCTTTCAGACGCACTTAGGCCAATACGAAATCAGAGTCATGGCATTTGGTCTTACAGGAGCACCGGGCACGTTTCAGGGTGCAATGAACGCGACTCTGGCACCAGGCCTGCACCGTTTTGTGGTGGTCTTCTTTGATGATATCCTGGTATACAGCAGGTCCTATGAAGAACATATTCAGCATCTTAAGGCCGTTTTTCAGTGGCTGCAGGCAGATCAATGGAAGCTTAAGTTGTCTAAGTGCACGTTTGCGCAGCGCTCGATTTCATACTTGGGCCACATCATTAGTGGACAAGGCATTGCTACTGACCCGGCCAAGGTGAAGGCAATTCAAGAATGGCCTCGCCCCAACAATGTCAAGGAACTGCGTGGCTTTCTTGGGTTAGCGGGATATTACCGCAAGTTTGTGCACCATTTTGGTCTTATGGCACAACCGCTCACCGACCTGTTGAAGAAGCATGCATTGTTCATTTGGTCTTCTGTACAGGACTCGGCATTCTTGGCTTTGAAAGATGCTCTCTGTTCCGCTCCAGTCCTGGCGATTCCGGATTTCTCGGTTCCTTTCCATATTGAAACTGATGCTTCCGGAACTGGTGTTGGTGTGGTTCTACTTCAGAAGGGGCACCCATTGGCATTCATAAGCAAAGCTCTCGGGCCGCGCAATCGTGGGTTGTCTGCATATGAAAAAGAGTATTTGGCAATTGTTATGGCGGTCGATCAGTGGCGACATTATTTGCTCCAGTCTGAGTTCGTCATTCATACAGACCAGAAGAGTTTAATTCATCTCAACGAGCAACGTCTACACACGCCCTGGCAGCAGAAACTGTTCACCAAGCTGTTGGGACTAAGTTATAAAATCGTCTATCGTCGTGGCGTTGACAATGGGGCGGCCGACGCTCTGTCTCGGCGGGGCTATCAAGAGGACATCTTGGCCATCAGTTCTCCAATTCATGAATGGAAACATGAACTCTGCACTTGGTATTCCACTGATCCTGATGCTCAAGCATTGCTTTCTCGGTTGGCTTTGGCTCTGTCCTCCAATGATTCCTTCTCGTTGCAAGATGGTGTTATACTGTATAAGAAGCGAATTTGGCTGGGTACAAACAAGGGTTTGCAGCACCGTGTCATCTTGGCCCTGCACAATAGCCCCGTGGGTGGGCATTCAGGAGCTCCAGCTACCTTGCACAAGGTGAAACGTCTATTCTACGGCCCGATGCGTGCGGACATTCTTCGGTTGTTCGGATCGTAAAACCGCCTTCGGGCAAAGCCGGGCCGATCTCGCTATCCCGGGCTCTTACGGCCGTTGCCGCTTCCCCGTGCTTCTTGGGAGGTAATCTCCATGGATTTTGTTGAAGGATTGCCCTAATCCGGAGGTTACAACTCTGTTCTCGTGGTCGTTGACAAATATTCTAAATATGCTCACTTCCTCGGGTTACGTCATCCCTTTTCCTGTTATTCGTGGCTCGAGTCTTCTATGACAATGTCTATAAGCTTCACGGGTTGCCCAAGGCCATCATATCAGATCGGGATCGCATTTTCACTAGCAAGTTTTGGCGAGTCTGTTCCAATATCTTTGGAGTGGATCTCAAGCTTAGCTCGGCCTATCACCCTCAAGCGACGGTCGAGACGGACGCGTCAATCGGTGCATGGAGACATTTAGAGGTGTTTCGCTCACGCTGTCCGCGTCAATGGTCCTCCTGGTTGTCGGCGGCGGAATTCTTCTGGTACAATTCATCCTTTCATACCGCTCGGGTCGTTCACCGTTTGAGGTTCTATATGGTTTTCCTCCCCGACACTTGGGTTTGGATATGGATTCATCTCCTGTCCCCGAATTGACTTCTTGGCTTGAGGAA